>VYZR01016503.1:75215-87552 GCA_013400675.1 Oxylabes madagascariensis
ATTTGTTACGATGATTTGGCTTTTAATCTACCAATGAATGCTGAATGAAGAATTAAATCATGAATCAGATCTCTTCTGTTGCTTGCCAGTAACACAAGCTATTTTTATTTTCAATTTCAGGTTTCTTTTACAGTAGAGGACAAAAATAAATTATGAGTGAAAAGAAGTTAAAATTATTCTTCTCAAGCAAGTCTCCTGCATCAATGCTTAATCCTTCCATTATGTCTGATGTCATTAATCATTCTACTGTAATATTTGACACATACATTTGTGGGAAAAATTAGGATCTAGTATAAAAGCTGCAATAATACTGACTTATGTGGAACTGCAGCTAACTATAACATATTTGAATTTTCATCTTTCATAAAAGACCTCTGTAAAATGAACAACCTTTCACACTGCTGAAATGACGGAGGCAGGCAAGCAGAGGAGGGGTGAAGGAAGAAACATCCAAGGACAACAGGAGAAATCTCAGCACCATAATGAGCCAGTATCAGTTGATGGATTCTTTTTAATTGTAGGCTTTTTCTCTTTCAGATGGCCTTCTGCCACAGGTGTGGGCCTCAGCTTATTTAAGTTGGAATGGTTTGGTTGCCTTGATACATGAACGACTGATTCTGCCATCTTCAGAGGTTAAACATCGTTTCAGTCTTCACAGGTGGACTAGAAGAGATAAAGGAGACAGGATGCCATTGCAGGAAGATATGTCTCACCAAGCAAGAGGATGAGAGTTCACTAAATATTTTCTGTAAAGCAGCCTCTCCTTCCTATCTCCCCACCACGTTTTCACTGTGTCTTTTCTTGTATACCTCTAGACCCTCAGTCTTTTGAGTTCTCTGTGTCAGGTTCAATGTTTGTGTTCATTTCCTTGGAGAAGCATCAAGCATTGCTCTGCCTTGAGATCCTGCCAGTGCTCAAAGCCTCTGATCCATCTGGAGAGAGAAAATGAGCAGCATAAATTCCCAGTTTGTGTATTAGCTAAAAAGGTGGTGAGTATCTGCTATTTCTGCATTTGAGATCCTCAGTCTGAGTATGGGCTCATTACTCTATTGAATTATATATCAGAAGTAATTTCTTTTCCTGGGAAGTGAATCCTACATATGTGCAACTCTATTCCAAAATGGATTCCTCGAGTCTCTCAGACATTGCTTTTGCCTTGGATAGTCTTCAGAAGAAAAAATTGTCCAGTTAAGTTCACCATTGATTTTGCCCCCCATTTAGAAATAAGAGGAGATCATAGATTTAACACATTTTCTGGATGCTAAGATTCATATGCAGAGTGTTGAAGGAGCAGCACCTTTCTTTAGCAGCCACTCTCTTGTGCTGCCCTTAAGCATCCTGGATTGATGCATTTTTCATTTTCCAATGCAATTTCACCTTTCTTTGCTGGTGCTTCAGCAGATCCGTAGTATCTCCAAACCTAACAGAAGGGTTATTTTTAAGTTTTCATTTACAGGAGTATTAATGCCAGGCTCATTTCCTTAACGGTCTGTTACATGCTGTAGGCAAGGGTTGTGCTGTTTGAGGTGAACACAGCACAAACTNTCCTGGATTGATGCATTTTTCATTTTCCAATGCAATTTCACCTTTCTTTGCTGGTGCTTCAGCAGATCCGTAGTATCTCCAAACCTAACAGAAGGGTTATTTTTAAGTTTTCATTTACAGGAGTATTAATGCCAGGCTCATTTCCTTAACGGTCTGTTACATGCTGTCGGCAAGGGTTGTGCTGTTTGAGGTGAACACAGCACAAACTGCTGTGCAGATCTGCCCACTTCAAACACCTCAGTGGAAGCCAGATGAATGGCATGGTTTCAGGCATGGACCTGAGCAGTGGGAAAATGGCCATCAAGATTAAAGGGTTTATGGGTATAATGAAGGGTAGATTTTCTCCCTTTCCTGCCAATCCCTTTCAAAGAAGTCTCTGAGCAGAAACAGAAAGGCTTGCTGTCCACCACCATTTACTGTGTCACTTCTTTTCACAGATTTCTGTGCTGCTTTTCCTCATGTCTGCAGTTATTCCATTTATCCCTGTTTTTATGGTGTGACCCCACGTGCAATGCATCTGTTCTTAGTTATTCTCCATCCTTTCACTCCTCTAAACTTCACTGGATTCCTCAAGAAAACACCTTCTTATTTTTAAGCTCCTGTCTGCCTCTCAAGGCTTCTGCGTTTTTGTTACCCTCTTTCTACAGAGCATCTTTGTTCTCGCTGTATATCTTAAGCCCAGTTTCTTCATTAGTTTCCTTCATCTCCCTGCTGCTGAACTTCGTACATCTTGTCCCCAGTATGTTGTCATTTTGAGCCACAGATGGAAGGCTGAGCTGCAAGGCTGCAGGAATCCTGGACTTCCACATAGAAGTGCTGCAGCCAAATACAGCTGTCCAATTCCAGACCAGGTTGGTAACCTTCTGATGTTATTTATGAGTCTGGAGAAATATTATGTCCCACAGGCATTTAAATAGCTGGATGTTGGATCAAGGTTGAGTTGGCTAATAACAGTTTTGCATTGCTTCCTGTCCCTTACATAGCCGTGGTGACAGATAGAGGTCTTGTCCGAAGGGCAGGATGTTAGGCATCATTTGTGCAAAATGTGCACTATATTTTTCCTAGAAGCACTGCTTAGTATTTCTTATATTGCTGAATTGTGTTCCACAGTAATAATATCGGAGTATGATTATGATATTCCAGTATTAAGGAATAGGGAGTTCTTTACTTAATCCCACCACATTTTTTAGTTGTTTCTAACTTCAGTTTGCATTCTACCTCCTAAAACCCAGACTGACTCAGCTCTACCTCTGCAAGCTCTACTTTGCACATACCTGTCACACAGAACTAGTATGAATGATGTGATCCCCCATTTAAATCTTCAATCAAGTTTAGCTGTATAGGATTACAATTCACTGGCTAGACTAATTTTATGCTTTAATTTCAGGAGTTTAAGAGAATGGTGGGAATCTTCGAAGATTTCCTCACTTCTCTGAACTCATTCTCCAGGTACTGACAGGATCTCAATGCATCAGTTTGCTAAGGTTGCTGCTCCCAGAGACTTTAATGGTACCAGATGCATTCCTTGATGACTTCTGTTTGCTCCTTTTATCATGAATTTAACATAACTCTTTCAGAGCACATTTTTGCAATCATAAATATGCGCTTTCTGTTGATACAATCATGGTCTTGCAAGTGATAAGGGGCAGAGATGTTCACTTGAAACATTTCTTACGGAATAAACATTGGCAACCAAAGGCGAGGGTGAGATTCTCAGTGCTTCATTAGCACAGATGTCCTGGAAAAGAGCGCGAAAAGCTCCAGAACTTGGGTAAAATGAGATTCTCCGAAGTAAATGTAAGCTGTCGCCTACCTCACAGATTTAACAGCAGGAGAGGTGTCCTAGGGAATGCTGCAGCCTTGCAGCATTGATTCAAATTGGTGCTGTTGTCACAGGCAACAGACAAGTACCAGTGCTCACCTGAAATAGACCTGTGCACTGAATTAAACATGGCGAGCGTCGTGAGCGTCTCCATGCCTGCAGTGACCTGCTGCTCCTGTGTGGACAAGAGGCACCTGAAAACAGCCATCCCCAAAGCCTTTCCCTGCTGAAAGCCTTTGGGTTTTTTCCAGCTGATGGAATTCCATTTGCATCTTGCTGGAGGTTCTTATCTCAGTCTCTCTCCCTTCCACCCTGTAGTCATATGAATTTAGTTGCATGTAGAGCTTCTGATCATTACCAAGGAATGACCAAGATCTGGGATATTAAACCTTTTTTTCCTGGGGACTTTTTGTCCTGGGAGGACTGATCTCTGTATGAAAGGAAATGTGTTATTCTTCAAACTTTGATTTCTCACTTGCTTTTTAGGTAGTGAACTGAGCACTGATGGCCTTTCTCTTGAAGAGGAATATCCTGTGTTGCAGCCTCACTGCAGGACTTCAGCTCTTACACCCCACTGTATCTACAGTGCAGGACTAGGAGCAGGTGAGAATGCAGCTGAGGTTGTACCTCATACTTATCTGAGAGACTTCCCCAAGAGTCACCAGATTTAGTTTTTCAGAAAAACAAGGATAACACTGTTGGAGTCAGTGCTGTGAGCATAAATTCTCACCAAGCACGAAGTAAGTATTAAAAGTAAATTAATTTATGTAGCACTTTAAATACTACATAAATTCAACTTTGAATGAAAGCCCCTATCCAAAGATTCATAGAGAACTTGTACATTTTGGAATGTGGAGGAAAAAAAATCCCTCCTTTTTAAGTAAAGGGAAAAGCCTAACTCTGAATGTCTTGTTATTTACTCCTGTATTCATATTGCACATTAAAATATTTACATTAAAATGTGTCAGTTTTCAAAAGCAACTTGTTACTCCATTTTTCAACTGAACTTGGCGAGGCTAAAAAGAAAATTATATATGCCAGAGGACTGCAGTAAAAGAGATTTAAGGGTTTTCAAATAGTGTAAGAAAGAGACTATAATAAGTGACCAGTGGACCAGTGAGCAATTTTAATTAAAACTGGACTGCTTATTTATTTGTTGTACGGGTTCACCCCATCTGCAACATTTTGGCAATGTTCCTATTTCAGAAAACAGCACTTATAAAAGCCAGTAAAGAATATGGAAGTTTAGAATAGAAATGTTTTATAACTGTGACATTTTGTGCTAAGATCTTTTTCCATCCCATTTAAGCACTTTACATATCTTCACACAAAAATGAAAGCAAATATATGGAATCTATAGGATATTCTATCCTTTTCTAGTGGAAGGAGTCCCTGCACAGGGCAGCGGTGTGGAACAAGATGAGCTTTTCCAACCCAAATCATTCTGTGATTTCATGATATTGCTTCTTATCTTAATGCCAGTGGGTTCACTGCACATCAGTGTGAAAAAAATCCAAGAAGTCTAAAGTATATTGGTATTTTTAAAGATCTCATGTTCTTGAAACCAGTGGGATCTTTAGCGGTTGCATCTTCAGGGTGGGCATTTGTCATCCCTGAACTGACTGATGTACATTTCCATTGGGAAAACCAAGGAAAGTACTAAAAAGGGGCTAATAAATGCTTTCCACAGATGTGGAAGGTCTGTGGTGTCAGCAACTGCACTTGGTTGATCTGTTTTGTTCCTTAAGGGTTTGCTTATTTTAAAATTCTAATTATTTTAAATTTCTATTTATACATAACATGGTGAAATTAAAATACCCTCAATGCAAATTTGGCACAAAAACCTGGTTTTAAAGCCAGAAATTTGTCCTGAAATAGCAGTAGCAGAATATCAGCAGTAGCAGAATATCTGCTACCAGCAGTAGCAGATATCTGCGCTGGAAGGAATTGCTGCTGTGCTCTGGTTGAAAAGAAACACACACTGGAGGTGGTGATGTGTCTGTTTCTTAGTTAAATACATGCAAGTTGTTTAAAGTTTATGGAGAGCTATGCTGTGTTTACAGAGCAGCATGTGTGGCAGCACATGTGATGTCTTCCAGGTAGTGCCTGGTGAGAGCACCCAGTGTTGGCAGCAGGATGAAACCATTGATGACTATCATTCTTATCATTCAATAGCTGTATTTTAAGGAAAAAAACATAAAGAAGGACACATGTATTAAGTTTTATTACGAAACTCGAATGACTGGGAACTTGCCGCTTGCACATGGGTCAAGGGTTTTGAGAAATCGGGGACAGAATTTTTTTGAGTGGGAAACATCATTGTTTTATTTTTAGATGAGGAAAACGTCTCATTAGGCTTTTATTACCCCAGAGAGTTCCTGCTCTCCGCAGTGGTGGGGTAAAGGGATTAGCCTACAGACCACACAGGCCACGGCCTTCTCGGGTCCCTGCTATGCGGAGCTTTACCTTGTCACTGATTTCTGGGGCAGCCTGGGTTGACAGAGGTGACCACACCGGTGTGACCACACCCCAGCCCCGGCTGTCACCCTCACGGCTCGCGGCAACCCCTGCAGCCATTTCCCGCCGGGGGCCGGCCCCACGCGCCATGTGCCTCGTCCCATTGGCTGATAGCGTCGCGGGGGTGCGGCTACACGCCGCCTCTGAAATGGCGCGCGCGGCTGTCACTCTAGGCGGGGGCGTGGCCTGGCAAGGCGGGTCCCCGCGGGGGCGCTGCGGCCGCAGTTGCGCTCGGGCGGCGGCGGATGATGGCGGTGGCCATGGGCTCTCCGCTCCTGGTGCTCCTGGCGCTCCTCGGGCCCGCGGCCGCCCTCGCCGGCTACATCGAGGTGTGTAGTGGGTGCGGGGGCCCGCGGGCGGGGCCTCTCCGAGGCTATCCGATGCGCAGGCGGGAGGTAAGCGGGATTCGGGGTATCTTGGCTGGTGTAGAGCCACCTGGAGATTGTCCAGCCTCTCCGAGATCTTCCTGGCGTGGTGAGTTCGTGTTTTACCCGTGTTTTCGGGAAAGCCGTATCCCTCAGGCAGATCGGGGCGGAAGCACCGTCTCACTGGGATGCTTGGGGCTGTTTTTTTGGGAACGTGACCTCGGCGTTCTTGGCACGGGAGCAGGAGCAGCCAGCTTCAGATGGGTCCAGAAGCTTAGAAGACTGAGGGCCATTAGAGGGCCATTCCCTAGAGAAAAACCTCGGTTAAACGAATCCATTTGGTTGCAGATGGATCCAAAATATATCTTTGGGTTGGAGCTGGCACCTCGGCTTTCGGGGAAGATGCTTCAGCCAAGTATAAAGGCTATGCATTTCATATAGAAATGGCTTAGATGCCCGTAGGGGTCTGCGCGTGTGTGGATATATATACACACACACGCACACATCTATGAGTATGTATTACTTTTATATGTACGAAATACGTATTGTATTTGCATATGTGAAAATAACTGGACAGAAAAAAAATCCAGCTTTATCCTAAATCCAAAAGCTCGGTGTAATCTAGCTCTCCAAACAGCAAGATGAATAGGAGAAAATCTTATGGGTTTAAGAACTTGACACTCTAACCTGTCTTACTAGAGGGAAGGAGCAAAACAAGGAGCAAAGTATGTGCTGAGTTTCAGAAATGGCACGTAAACAGAGTTTAATAATCTACGCCTGAATGTTGTTTGGAAATGCAAAACAGCTGCATCGTCTTGTGGAGGTTCTGAGTTATTTAGGGCTGGATAAAGAGCAGGCTTGTGGCTACTTGTGAATGGCTTTATTTGAGAATTTGCAGTAAATTTTAGCGATCTTGGTTAAGCACAACATCTACCTCAGTGTGATGCAAAAATCCAAAGCTCTAAACTGGTGGTAATTCCTAACTGGCAGTAAACGTGGTTCTTGGATAATTTTAATATGTGTTATATGGAATTGGTCTAGTCCGTGATTTCTGCTTGTTTGGTTGCTATTGAGGAATAGTATTCCACATACTTTGTACCAATCCTTCTGTTAAATTTCTGTAAATCAATGGAACATTGTTCATAAGTATTTGTGGAACAACTCTTGGGGAGTTTACCTTGCAGAAAGGATGGTGGAGCTGCTCTGAGGGCATGGAGCTAATGCCCAGATCAGGTTCCATGCCATTGCCTGGGTGGCAGGAGACTGTCCTAGCTGCTGATGGTCTTGCACCTGTTTGGCAACTCCTCTAGCTGTAGGTCACTTCCTCTCTTATATTCAAGACAAATTTGGCTGCTATGCACATCACTTCTGGAATCCACTGCTTAGAGACATGTGCCATGAAAAATCAGCTTGGAAAACAAATCTAGCTGTCATTTTATTGCAAAGCCTGGTGTCCGTGTGATGAAAAAAATCCTGGGTTTTGCCTGTCTCAGGATTGGCATAGAGGGAGAGCAGCTGTGTCACACCTTGACACTCCAGGAGGAGCCAGCAGCCCCGGAGAGGGGGTCAGTGACCTTTTTGAGAAGGATTAAAATGAAAACGTTCCTGTAATTCAGTTTGCATTCTCTAAAGGTATGGCAACCGCCTTTGTCTGCTGGCATAAAATGTCAGCTATGGCATTTCAATCCTTATTTTTGCTGCTTCCTCTGCCATTGTCTTGTCGGTGGAGGGGCTGCAGCTCTCTGCTTATTGCTGCCAGATTTGCTCAAGAGCAGCTCTCAACGCAGAGCTTAGGAAGTAAATGGTTCTGTCCTGGGTCTTATAGAGTGGTCATTACTGGATTTTATTGGATAATGTGATGAAAAATATGCTAGCAATTGATTTTTTCAATAATCAAGATGTCATTTGAAAGTTATGGAAAACGTGTAACAATGTTTGCAATTATTAGTTCAGCTGGATTGGCAGGGTCGCATTAGGTAGATTTTCTGTCTCTTGATTATCTTAGCTCCCATTCCCTGTCCCTGGAACGCCCGATAATCTTCTTATCAACTACAATCTGTTTTTCTTTCTGTCCTGCACAGAGCAAGGGGAGTGGCAGTTTATTTTTTTCTCTTGTTGTATCTGAACTCTTGACTAGGGCGCTCCCAAGGGTTGATGCTGGTGGCAGTTGGTCTCCTTTTCAGATCATATTATGGGGATGGCTGATAACCTGTGACAGGCTCTCTTCCAAATCAATATGAATAGAAGAGTTTAGAGAAATCATGGATCCCAGCAATTAATGTGTTTCTTTCCATAGCAGTATGCCTGAATTTTGCTTGTTTTGCTTGTGAAGTCCCCAAGAACCTCAAACAGGACACTGATGCCAACTGGGAAAAGAAAATAAATCCATGCTAATTTGATCTATATTACAGTGATAAACTACTTCGGCTGTGACCTCAAGGCCTTTGAAGGTGCAAACTTTTTTTTATTACTTGACCTTTTTGTGTAATCAAATCTAAGGCAATGCAGACTTGATACTGCTTTTTTTTTTTGATAAGGTTTGGTATTTTTCCAAAGCTCTCTTGGATGCTTACATCTATTACCTGCCTCCTTGAAATCACTAGGATTTGGGGGAGGGGGGCAAAAAAGGGTGTGTTTTGCATCAGAATTTCATGTTATTATTTTTGTCTTGTATTGCTTAAATTCTTCCTGTCGAAAATATCAGCCTTGTGCCATTTCTGCAGACCTTGGGGACTTCTAATTGCCTGCTGCATTGAACAAAGAACTCCACCTAGGGAAATTTCCACTTTGGTGTTTGAGTCATGAGCAGGAACAGCTCAGGAAAATTCCAGTCTTGAGCCTGTGGCCTTTAGTTTGCTCTCAGTTCCTAAAACTTTGCTTCCCAGTGTTAGGAAATACAGCTTCCTGTGAAGGTGATTATATTCAGTGCCTCTTCTAAGCTTCCATAAAAGCTTCTCTGAAGCAAAGGTATGGAAATAAAGCAAATCTGATACTGCAGAGAGGCTCTGGATTTTCTGCTGCGTTGTAGGATGACACATGAAAGTAAGTGCTCCTTTTTGGAGGATGCCTTCACCTTTCCTTGTTTCACCTGCGAAATAATTATCACCTCTATTAAACGTTATTTAGGCATTAATAGCTCCACCAGGGATTGAATGACTTTTTTGTTAATGTGGTTGTTGCATCACCTGCAATTTATTAAAAAGCTGTTCTGTAGGTGGCTTTAGCTGTATTATAATTACACACTGCTGCTCCTTCAGCTCCTGGGAGTGCAGGGAAGGATTAGTGCAGTTCCCTGTGCTCTGCACCAGTTGTACTTCTCTCTAGATGTGCCTTGTAAAACTTCTGCTGTTGCTTTTCCCTATGTGTGTGTCTTTTGGAGATGTATGGGCTCAATCTTGGAGGCATAAGTTGCTTTGCAGCATCTGCCTCTACATATGTATTGATCAAAGCCTTGTTCCTCGGCTGAAAATAGAAGAGAAATACACCTACAACTATTTTTTGTTAGAAGGCAAAGCCTTTCCCTCTCTACACTTGGACATTTCACACTCTGCTCCTTAACTCCTCAGGCTTTTGAAATAGATGCAATTCGTCAGACTCTTGCTTTGTGCTTCTTCTGTGCAGTAAAACTTGGTGTCACTGTTTTTAAGTTCAGGCAGTCAGCACCTCTGAATTATCTTACACATTTGATTCCACCTCTTCCAATTCTTATTTAAAATCTTTAATTTTCCCTGATTATTTATCAGGATGGAGCACTCTGTGTGGCACTCTAGCAATTACCATCACAAATAGCTGTGGAAGTCTCTAATTTCAAAATGACAATAATCAAACTCTATTTCCCAACAATATTTTAACATGTTGTATGTGCATATATTCAGTGCAAATAATTTATAGTGAAACTACCAGNAAGTTCAGGCAGTCAGCACCTCTGAAACATGGTGTTAATTTAAGATGATGCTTGCTCTTAATTGGAAGGCTTTGAATACTCACAATGGCCTAGAAACCCTTCTGGTGAGGCTCCTAATTCAGAACTATACTTGAACTTGCAAGATTGCCCCTTTTTTTCCCCTAAAACTGTTTCTGCACCCATTATGCACATATTCTGCTTTCTCTACTTGCAGTGAGTTTGTCACAGTGAAATGGCATCTCCTACCACAGGTTTTACTTGCTGGGTATCTTAAATGGAGTACTTAGGGCTCTGTGACTATGCATTAACTATATTAATTTTATAATTGGCTTTTGGATGTTTTCCTTTTCAGCTTTTTCCTATAGGTGCCAATAAGTCTCAGGTTTGTGGGGAGAAATGGATTCACAACATTGTGCAAACTTGCAATTTTTCCACATGTAGCTATGTGTGCTTACTAGTGTGAGTTATAAAACAGTAAGAAGGAAGATGTGAGGGGAGTAAGTTGTTAGTTTCTCTTTATTGTGAATTAACCAAAATTACATTTTTTTTCAGGTTTCGAAGGGCTGATGTCTCCTCCTCAGATACAATAGGATAAAAGTAATTTAGCCTGTTAATACTATTACTTATATAGGGCAAGTGGTAGTTCAGGGTTGATGCTGTAGGAGCAGCACTCCCTCCTGAGGGGCAGTGCACAGAGAAGAGTGTGTTTTGGAAGACATAATTTGGCTAGCGTTTTTTTTTGAGAGTAATTTCTTAACATTAGATTTGACTTTTTTTAATTTATGAATTCCTGCAACTATAAGCAGGGAGATATATATACATACACACACACATGCATTTCACATGGAGATCTAGCTTGTGAATGACATTTTAACTTGTTCAGCACTAGATTTACTACTTTCACCTCCTTCTGCCTTCTCAGTTGGAGTTAATATGTATTTGTGATTTAGTGTTCTCTAAGCTATACTATGTTATGTGAGAACATGGAAAACCCACGTACCAAAGAATACAGAAATGAAATCCACCTTTTAGCTTGGCTTTTAATTGTCTGTAAGTTCTAATGCTTGCTCTGAAGGATTGATGTTTAAAATGCAAAATTTTGTCTCTATGTACTTTTGTAGAAATTTTAGGTTCCAATCTGAGATGAATGATCAAAACACCAATGTTCTGCAAATGATGTTAAACTAATCTCTCTAGTAGCCAAACCCTGCCAGCTTGGCTTTATGTAATCAGGTGTCCACCTGATCAAGAGCACATGTGGCTAAGCTGCTTACCAGCTCTTCATTTGGAAGTATTACAGGGATGTTTTGTATGCAGCCATTGGGGAAAAGGATGTACTCCTTATTCTTGAAGGATCAACCTGTAGATGTACTAAGTTGAGTTCTAACTCCTGATTGTTGTGTTTGCCTGCCGTGATAATGCTCTTGTACAAATGAATATATTTCAGACCTTCATTTTGGTTTATGTCTTCAGTAGCCTCCTAGTCACTCTTAACTAGTGTGCACAGTCAAGTGCTGCTGCTCTCTGTGGCATTTGGTGATTTATTTCACTTTCCATTTTTGCTAGTGACAGTGGGAAGTCAAATCACATGTTGGCACTCTGTTTCCTGTGGGAAACTCACTGCTGGGTGAGGCATGGTCCAGAAAGTCTTTTGTTCTCTACTACAGGCAGACCTAGTTCATGTACATATTTATGAATTCATCTGATTTAGAGATCTCTCCTGGCAAGACTGGCCCAGTAGTCTGTGAGGACTGGTGCAGCTGGGCTATCCTGCCGTTGTTGTGTTTACTGCAAGGATAGTGGCTTCACTTGAGCTGTTTTTTTCTTGATGATTTGTTTCTCACGATGACTGTGTTGGGCTGTGCAGTAACATCTGTTAGCAGTGGTTTGAGGGAATTCCTAGTTCCCAACCTGCAGATCAGTGGCTGTGTAGAGTTTAGTATAATCTTCTTTGCCAGTGCTTCCTCGGGGGGGATTCCTCCTCTGGACCTTCAAAAGTCTCACCAGTTATTTCTAGTGCCAGGATTTCCTGCACAGGTGAGCTGAGGGGGTAGAATGCCCCCACTAGACAAGGCCTTCGGTTGATGAGGAAAGGTCTGAAATTGTTACTCCATGCAGTGTGTGAGCTTCAGAGAAGCTTATGGAGGAGACCAGTCAATAGTTGTTTGGCTTGGATGGCTTCAG
>VYZR01016507.1:6353-27523 GCA_013400675.1 Oxylabes madagascariensis
AGCATCATCTGAGGGCATTCCTAACATTATTCTCTAGGACATCTCCGAAGTAGACCACAATCCTCCCAACAGCCAGAGAGACAAGAAAAGATTTGACAAGTAAGAGGTGTATATCAGTCTTTCCTGTATACCAGATGAAGCTAGCAAGATGTACATGCCACTATGACTCAGCAACAACAAACCTGCAATTTCCTCAGTCTTTGGGCATTCAACATTAGAATGACTCATTGTCCATATGGAGAGTTGAGGAGTCATTTGTACAACCGCACCAGAGCATCTTTAAAAGAACTCAGGGAAATAACTGTGGTTTCAAGGTTTTCTTTTTCTGATAAATTTTCTTAGTTATTTCAGTAACCTCTCTGTGATTGTTTCAACAGTGAGATACAGCTGCTGGTTGTGGCTCCACAACTCTTAAAAACAGTATTGCATCTCTTCTTAGAAGTTCTTATGGCAGCATCTTTCCACCAAATCTTTGATATTTGGCAATACTAAAACAACTAACACACAAATATGCTAATGTAGATGTCATCACTGAATTGTGGAGAAAGAGAGCTGAGCCGTATCCTACAGACCTGGGCATTTTACATGCCTAGGAATGAGAAGCAGGCCCCACTGCACGCAAAGAACAGCCTGCCCTCAGCATCAGAGCAGTGCCACGCTTCCTGGCACAGCCACACAGCAGGCTCAAGGTCTCCCAGCTCCAGTAAGAAGTTGAAATTAAAAACGTGCTAAAATGAGCAAATCTCTCCATGCATGCTTTGAAAGGAGGCCACTGCTATCCATCCTCAATCACGAAGTGCCACACAGAGCACAAATTTATTCCAAAGAGGAACCACTCTTTGTTACTCATTTGCCTTCATCAGGGCATCTAAGCATTAGCACCTGGACTAATATTCCCACAAAAAAACCAAGACCCTTATTGTCCAAAGGTCACCTACATCAAGCTGTGACACCACTGATGTGAAAAGCAAGAGGGTTCAAATCTGACAGAGGTTCTTAAACTGTCACGTAACAAAAGATTTTAGTCACTTTTTCAAACCAATAAAGTAACTAACTACAAAACTAAAATGTGAATATAATATCACTTAGGTTGCAAGTTCTTTTGCTGTCCTTCACTATTTCAGCCATACAACTATGGAATTGTAGCTGGTGTGTGACCATCCATTGAGGAATGCAAGCTGAAGAACTGAGGTCTGACACTGGAAAATAGGAAACATTAGATAAATTATTTCCTGGAAACCTTTATTCTGTTCCTTGTGAAATTGTATTTCAATACAGTCTTTAATTAAGTAATCATATCCTATTCTTCCCCCTTTTTTTTGCCTCTAACATTTAATGCAGAAAATAAATGCCCACAGTAGTTAGATTAAGGTCTCAGAGGCAGCAGCTCTTGGTTATGGTGATCCCTAGCTTCTGTGCAGCTTGATCTTTCATCCTCAACTATATTTTTTGCAGGTTTTATTTTTATTACAGGGGAGTTTTTATGAACAGAAAACATCAAAGTTAGGTGAATTTTGAGTGTCTTTTACCACAGCTTTGCAGGTGGCTAGCAGAGACACTTTTTGCTTTTTGTGCATCCCAGGCTTGAGCAACAACACACAATGACACGAGCAAAGTTTCAATGGTTGGTTGGTCTGTTTTCAGACTAAAGCTATTTCTATTAAGCACTTAAATGTGATAACTTTTCATGTGGGATGTTGCATTTGCACTGAAAATTGTGAAAAAAAAAATGGGATATAAGCAGCTGAGCTGCAGTTCTCACAAGACACGAAAGCAACATTCAACATAAAATCCCCAAAGTTTTAAACATAAAAGTTTGAGGTTGAAAATTGATGAGGTCAAGCTCACACCTGAAGCATTCAGTATTTCACTGAAAAGTCAATATGTTCTTCAAGGGAGCAAAATCAATCCTCCTACTAATTCTGCTTCCAAGTGTCAGCCTTGACACAAGTATTATGTGAAAATGTTACCAGGCAATGGCAGGACAGCAGAGAACAAATGAAAAAAAAATTCTCTTCTCAGTGTACTTTAAATTCCATATGAATTTGAAGAGAAGAAACTGTAGTTTTGCCTACTTAGCCTGTATCAGCTCCTTTCTTTACAGTCATAATGAACTTCTAGAGGTGGGATGATGTTCCTGAAAAATACTATGTTTCTGTCCTTGCCAGTGCATGTCTCCAAGTATTGGAAATACAGCCTTTTTTTCTTTTTTTCTTGGCAAAGCAAGAAAATTTGATATTTGCTGTTTATGTTTAATGTCTGCTTGAAAACATTTTTTCCAACACATCACTGATCGAAAAACCTGTAAGCTTTTTTGCATTGTCCTGAGGAAGTTAATTCATTCTGCTCTAGTCTGTGGATAATGCAATCCAGATCTCAGGTTTGCACTTCATAGAACTGTGTGACTCAGCTGTCATGGTTAAATCTATTTTTGTGTGTCCATACCTTCAGCCTTTGCTTCTGGGTTTCCTGCACTATGTGTTTGGCTGCATTCAGGCAGATGTTCTTCATTTTGCCGTCTTTTCCGTCTCATAACTAAGCCTAAAGTGAGAACATAAAAGAAACCAAATACTCCAGGATTGTGATGAAAAACAAAGCTTTCTTAGATGTCATTAACTTGTGAAGGTATTTAATCAATCAAGGAGATTCAATGGGAACATGGGAACATGGGAAATATTTAAGACTTACAAAGTTTTATTATGACACAAACTTTTGGCTGATGGGCCTTTGTATGAAATTCTTTTACAAATATTTAGGAAATCTGATTTTTCAATATACAGCCCTGAGACTTTGTTATGGCTCACACCAAATATCCTGTGCCTGGAGCTAATAAAGAGCTGCAATAGCAAAATTTGAAAAGCAATACTGTAGATTCTTATGGCAGTCTTCCTTTCCAAAAGCTACTGAAATGCCTTTTTCTCCACTAAAATCAGATGTTTCGTCAGAAGTGGTTTGATACAGATTGCCTATACTATTTCATTGCTGTATTAGTTTGTCGGACAGGGAACCTACTGCACACAGGAGGCACCTCTAAATAACCTGTTGAAGAAATGGCAATTAATAATTGCTTTTGCTTGTCTTTATCAAACCCACTACTGTGCACTGAGTATGACTCTTTCAGACAATCTCTGTTGCTTTGTGGAAATATTTCTTGAGAAAAACATTCTCTCTTTGTGGTGTAGTTGCAGGGTTATTTTGTTTTTATTATGGCTCTCATTTTTACTATTATGAAAATAAACATATGCATGAAAGCAGGATTTTTATTATTTGAGAATTAATCAAAATGCCACCAGTTTTTTTTTGCATTAATGCAATGATTTTTATGTTTGAAGAACAATAAAACGTCTGTTAACTATCTACTATAAAAAATACTATACCACAAATTAATTCTTTTTCCATGAAGATCATAAAGGTATATGTGATACTGTAGTAGACTGTCATGAAAAATACTATTGTAATACACATGCTTATGATAATTTTATATGGGAAATAATGGCATGCCAGGAGGTGAACTTCAACTCTTACTAATAAATCTGAGGAAAAACCAGCAGAGCACAAAAACCTACTGACCTTTGCTGCCTTCAGATAATTGTTGTTTCCTGCAGTCCTGCTTTGGAGTTTTAATGTCATGCGTAAGTGAATCTAGGGCTCAGGAATGGAATCTTGCTTGCAGAAGATACCAAAGGAAAAAAATTATTTTACTAACATACTTGTCCTCATTTTGTTGCACAAGTTGTTGCAGCTATTGCAAAACTGCAATAAAGAAGAATTTTTAGAAATTAATTATCTATGAGAATAAATCATATTGTTGGCTTTTAGTGAACGAAAAAACATCGCGAAAATGCCTCCATCTTTTTTGTGCCTAATGAAGCTTCAGACAGTTATTAATTTACAGATGCATAGCACTGTAATCAAAGCTACTGTCCCTTTAATCTTCACTTGCTCATAATCCAGGCCTTGAATCCAGTTTTCTGATTTTCTAGTACAGTCTCCTTTTTATACAGACTGACCGCTGTCAAGGATCTAAAAGAAAATACAGACCACATCATGTATTCTCATTATGATGTTTCCTATCCCTCCATACAGGCATAACTTAATCACCTTAAAAAAGCCCCAATTATTTCTGCTTGAAATCCCCACAAAAAATGGACCACGCATCACAAAATAGTGTTTTCTTTACATTGACAGTACATCCTCTTACTTTTAAAGCAAACATTTCATCATTTATGCTCTTTCCCTTTTCCCTACTAAAGCAGGATTTCCATGTAAAGAATTCCCACATGATTTAAAGTATATTTTGGACTTTTCAAATAATTCCTCAAAAGCTTGCCAAACTGCATGCCCCCAAGCCAAGTTTCAGGGGTATCAAAGAGGATCTTCCAGTTAGTTCTTTCTTCCCCACAGGAATTCACAGAAGCACTTTGGTTCTGTGTGCTTGAAAAACTAAAATAACTAAAATAATTTTTGAAAAAATCCACAACTTCTTCTTGTACTGGCCCTCTGAAATTGACCTGACTAACAATTTTGCCTGACAATTTTGAAGGCACAAGATAAAATTAGTGCAGACAAATAGTTCTTTTTTATGGAAATACCCCTCTCCCCCCCGCCTGCACCTCCCCCCCAAATATATGGAGTTCTATGGGAAAGTAAAAATTTTGGAGCACTGAAATATCTGTTTCTAAATGTTTTTATTGTCATGTAAATTAATCTTCTTGGCCTATCCATGGTCAATGTTCCTTCTTTAGAAAATCTGCTGCTGCTGGTGGTTTGCAAAGGTAATTTGCCTACCAAGTTTGCAGATCATGGCCAAGCCACCAAGTGGTGCTTTCCCACTGATTAAGCTGTGGGACACGTTCCAGTGAGTAGGTCTGAAAGCACATGCTGATCCTATCTAAATCTTTAGCCAGGTGAAACCTGGGAACACCTCAGCTCCCCCCGGCCTCCACCTGAAGGCAACCTGGGCACCTGGTCCCAAATGTGGTCCCTCTCCACACCAGTAGCACCCCAGCCTGTGCTGGGCGTCCTCACAGGAAATGCTTCTTCCCCCTTGATCAGACATGGCTGAAGCCTATGCGCACATATGAAGGAGGAATTTTGTTTAAACAGCTTTTTATTACAAACACAAGTTTTGCAAAATCTGGAAGTTCAATTGAAAAATTATTTTTTAATGAAAAACACTGAAACATGACAATTCCCTTTATCATGAACATAAAAATTTGCTACACAATGAATTCTGAACATGTTTTCAGGAGCCTGGTGATCTAGAAGCTGTTATTCTCCTTTATCTCCTAGGAAGCTTTCTGGACAAATGACATTTCCCACGATTTACTGGAAACATCCTTCGCTATAGTGAAGAATGACATTTCTTTATAAGAACACAGATTTCATCTCATGAGGTTTTAGTTCTATTCCTCTCTTCCCTAGGATTAACCTATATTTCTGAGGTGGAGGACTGGGACATCCAAGTCTGAAATTCACTCACACTTTAGAAAGTCTTCAGGCACTGTTGGGACTTTAGGAGACATGAGTTCCAGATAGATGTACCTTCCCTACAGTAAATTCGCAGCATCAGTTGAGCACCCTGTCATCTTTAGAGCATCCAAAGTCGTGCCTTACCCTAAGGACTGGCTATAAAGTAGAAAGCATACAACGCATTTTCTATGACTCCGGATTTCAGCACATTACACATTGAAAAGTCCTGGATCCATCAGCCCAGGCATCTATCTGGAAGTCCTGGATTACTTACAGATAATGGCCACACAATTCACTCCCTTCAAAGAATCCAGGACCCAGGAGCCAAAGAAAATCCACAGAATATTTCGACTTTAGGTTGAGGTCCAGAGATTAAGAATGATGGGCAGAGACCACTTGCTGGTTTTACTGCTTAGGAGGATTAAGACAGAGAATGTTAAAATCTGTTAAAATTAATTAAATCTGGGCAAGCTGGATATATGGGCTGAGGCCAATGGTATGAGGTTCAATAAGACCAAGTGCCAGGTCCTACACTTTGGCTGGAACAACCCCATGCAGCACTACAAACTGGGGACAAAGTGGCTGGAAAGGGACCCAGTGGGAAAGGACCTGGGGGTGCTGGTTGACAGCAGCTGAAGATGAGCCAGTGTGTGCCCAGGTGGCCAAGAGGGCCAGTGGCATCCTGGCCTGTATCAGCAATGGTGTGGCCAGTGGGACCTGGGCAGGGATTGTCCCCCTGTACTCAGCACTGAGGAGAGGCCACACCTAAAAATCCCATGTGCAGTTCTGGGCCCCTCACTGCAAGAAAGACATTGAGGGGCCTGGAGTGAGTCCAGAGAAGGGCAATAGAGCTGGTGAAGCACATAAAGAGTGAGTCCTGTGAGGAGCTGAAGGAGATGGGGGTGTTTAACCTGCAGAAGAGGCTCGGGGGTGAGCATATAGCTCTCTACCACTCCTGAAAGGAGGTTGTAGCCAGGTAGGGGTTGGCCTCTTCCCTCAGGCAGCCAGTGACAGGATAAGAGGAAATGGCCTCAAATTCCATCAGGGAAGGTTCAGACTGGACATCAGGGGGAATTGTTTCACAGAAGGTGTTGTTAAATAATGCAATGGGCTGCCCAGGGAGTGGTGGAGTCACCATCCCTGGAGTTGTTCACAAAATGACTGGACATGGTACTTAGTGCCACAGCCTAGTTGAGAAGGTGGTGTTCGGTCAAACATTGGACACCAAGATCTTGGGAGGTCTTTTCCAACCTGATTCTGTGAAATCACCAAATCACAGAATCACTAGGTTGGAAGAGACCTTCAAGATCATCGAGTCCAACCCATGCCCTAACATCTCAACTAAACCATGGCACCAAGTGCCACATCCAGTCATTTTGTGAACAACTCCAGGGATGGTGACTCCACCACCCCCCTAGGCAGGCCATTCCAGTACTTTATCACCCTTTCTTTAAAAAGCCTTTTCCTAATATCCAACCTATATTTCCCTTGGTGCAGCTTAAGACTGTGTCCTCTTGTTCTGTGAGCTGCTGCCTGGAGAAAGAGACCAACCCCCACCTGACTACAGCCACCCTTCAGGAAGTTGTAGAGAGCTTCTTTCACTCTTTAGCCAAACTACTGTTAGTTCAGTAATATCCACTTATCTTCTTAATGGATGACTTGCATCCATGCCTGAATTTCCACATATTTCAGTCTGACTCATCACTAAGTTGGAATTGTTCTGTCTCACAGTTTTTGCAACTACACTGTTAGTCTTTGCTTACTCATATTAATAGCTTTGCTATAGCCTCTTCCACTTTTCCAACATCTGTGAGCAAAAGCCAATATTTTCTGTCTGAGACACACTGGAAGACTTATTGCCTCCTCCATGAAAGAGGGATCTTTTCTCTCCAGAAAAGCCAGTCACAGCTTTTTCACTACTTGCTGCTGAGCATACACTACAGCTGATCTAAAAAAGCCTTGGAAGGTGCTTGAGAATTAGAGCTGCTGGCAAGGCAAAGAAGTGGCAGTCACTCCCTGCCGCCTCCAAGAATTCACATTCTGCAAGGGGGATTTTCTTCTCATTTAAGCCTGAAAACATTTCTGAGAGGAACAGTTTGTCCTCAAGTTGGCATAATGTTGCATTAAACATTTGCCACTTACTGTTCTGCAAGCTGTTAAGCTTCCTGTGAAAGCAGTAAGATACCACAGAAGCACTCTTTTGTAAACAGAGTCCTACATCATTTTATTAAAGTACTGTGGCAATACTTATCTGGGAACAAAACAAGGGGAAGTTGCATCACTATGTGGGCTGCAAATGAGGCAAGGGGAATTATTAGCCTAAATTAACACAGAAAAACAAATTATATTCAGCCAGGAAGTGTTTTACAAGGAAGAAGGTGTAGTAAGGAAAGATACAACTTTAATGATAAGTATAAGAGATAGGATATACAGATTAAAAGAAAGGAAAGATGTAATTTGATCTTAGTCCTGAGTTGTAATTAAAATGTAAAATAAAAAGAATACCGATGAAAACTTCAATACACTCTGAAAAAAGCACAGAAATACAGGAGAAATGCACTTATTACAAAGATTCTGGAGAACATTTCAAGTGAGCAAGAAGTCCCTTCTGTTCTAACTGCACAAAGACACCAGCATCACACTTGGCAACACCGGCCCCTTGTTTTGCTAAGGCCGTTGCTATCCTTACTCAATAAACTGTAGAGCTTACTAGGAGTCTTCAATTATAACTCTAATTGCTATGTGCTTTACAAGCCCCCTACTGCTAACAATCCAATTACAACACATGAATTCACAGATAAACATAAATGAACATCATTCAGTGAATACATGCGGTACTTTCTAGCCTAGCATCTCCATAAAAATGGGAAAACTAATTAAAACTTTCTTATTCCGCATAACAGATATTGGGTGCAAAATACCTGCATCCTAACCACTATCATCTGCACTATAAATGCATTTCTTGCATGTTTCTGTTTTTCTGAGTGGATCTCAGTAAATGTAGCACCAGGAGAATCCCGTACTTGTCTGTATCTCTGCAAACGTGATCACGCTGAACCTGCTCAAGCGGTAGCAAGTAAACAATGTAATAAACTAGTAAAAAGCACTGCACTACTTTACAGAAGATTAAACATGCCCAGAACTTTTTTTATACTGAAACTGGCTAGACCAAAATATCCAGAATGTCAGCACTAGTGACGACTCTGTCTCCAAAGCACCGTAGATTGCTTTCAAACTGCCTAGAGGGAATGGTGTCTGTTCTGTACTAACTCCCAAGTAGTGCCCAAGAACTGCTGGGAGGAGTCTGAGCTGATCCAGCCCAAACCAGGGACAAGGTTAATGATCTAGCACTACAGATGACGGAGTTTATTAGTCTGGAAGATTCAGAGTAAGGGACACCTCCTATGGCACTAACCTCAAGGAAGTCATGAGCAAGAATTAATCAGAAAACAATGGTGCTTTCAGGGATTTACTGCAAAAGCACATTAATTAGACTGCACCCCTGAATGTACCAGAGGGCAAAAACAGATCAATACTCCAGAAAGCAACCTCCTAACGGAGCTCTTGTTCAGCAGAACACTGCTTGGAAGGGCAAACTCAGGACTGTAAGCTCAGAAAAGTTTTTCTTTTGTCTGTTTCTACAGTAAGGCAGTTGAGTGCTGCAGTGGAGGAGGCTGAGGAGGAAGACAAGGGCATGCATCCCTATTTACAGAAAAGACTGCACCAGAAGTGCCTGACTTACATAAGCAATTTGTTCTCTTGTTTGTGTAAGCAATCCAGCTAGACCACAAATACCATCCTGAGTGCTCAGGTGAAAAGTACGTGCAAGTCATTGTTCTGAGAAAATGCTCTGAAAAGCAGAGCCCAAGGCTGTGACATCAATTGCAGACCTCTGTATACCATGACTAGATGCTGGTGAGTCATGGCGTGCATAAACCAGCAGCATTTGAGAAGACCTTCATAACCAGGTCCAGCAAAATTTATTTTTCTAAATTTGCAATTAACTCAGCTTAAATTGACATAATTGGGAGAATCTGACTCATAGCCTTTTTATAAGTGTATTTTTAAATCTCATTTATAAGATAAATGTGTCTTCTGTTTCTGAAATGACATAAATCTTACCCTTTTTTATTTATTTATTTATTTATTTATTTATTTAATGAAGCTATGCTTCATTTCACCCAGAAAAGGAGCCAAAACCTAGTTTATTAGTACTTGGTCTATGTCTGGCTGAGAAATGAATCAATACTCTTAAATCCTGCCCTAAATGAACTTTTGTGCTAAGTTGTGTCTTACAGCACAGCTGAGGATTTATAACAACACACTGACTCAGATCCTGCCTGGAGCCACAACTGGATTTTTGTTGCTGTTAGAGAGACCTAAGTCTTTCCTTGGCCCTTTCCCTCTTTCTTTTTTTTCACGTAAAACCACCAGCTCTAATTCTAATCTGGACTGCAGAGCAGCTTCTCCTGTGCCAAGGGAGCCGGCCTGGGGCGGCAGCTGGCGGGGGCTGCCCCGAGCAGCAGCGGCAGAGCAGGTACTCGTTCGGCAGCGTAAGGAGGTGTCGCCAGGCAACGAAGGTAGCCATGGATACCTGCATCCCAGGCGGCCCTCGGGCTTCCGAGATTAGTCATTCATCTGGAAAAACACTTTAAAAAAATAAATAATAATTAATGTGTTACAATGCAACGCTGTCTCTGCATAAATGTTGTTGTAATGATGAGATTCAATTTAATTTACTTTCCTGGGACCTGGTATTTGCTCCACCTGAAGACTCGGAGAACTCTAGGTCATAGAATCATGGAATCACAGAATAGTTTGGGTTGGAAGAAACCCTAAGGGTCATGTAGTTCCATGTCCCCTGCCACAGGCATGGACAACTTCCACTGGACCAGGTCACTCAAAGCCCCATCCAGCCTGGCTTTGAACACTTCCAGTGATGGAGCACGGTCACTCACTTTCAAATATTTTGAGCTACAGCATTAGTGACAGAACCAGATCTCTGGCCGAGGGTCACATGTTTTTAAATCCTTCACTAGAGAAACACCCTGAAGCTTAAAATGCTACAAGAAGCAATATAAATCACCCAGTGAGATCGACTGTCCTTTCCCCAGCAGTCTGGCATTGGTGTTTGGTTGGAAGGTCTGATTGCTTGATGATTGATATCAAAGTTGCCAGTAATCACGTGCCCACAACTAGTGCTCTCCCACCTCTCATATGTTGGAGGTTACCAATTAGCAAGAGTGGCTCAGACAGAGCAGCAACCTGAAGGCCACAGCAGCAGGACAAAGAGCAGCCAAGGTCACCAAGCACCTTCCTTTCAGCTCTAGCAGGAATGTGATTGTGTAAATACATGCGCATGATTTTAGCAAAGCCAGAAAACCTCCAAAATCCTTTGCAGTCTGTGGCCACTGCACCCTGAGCAAAATTCCCTCCCAGTTCCAAGCCTGGGAACCCATTCAACCCTATGCTTATGTGCCTCATTGCACACATCACCTGCGATACAGGTATTACCAGTCTTTTTCCTGCCACTTCTTTCCCCTAATGCTGAATACTTGAGTCAATAAAATCAAACTGTAGTTAGCACAGGCATTTACAGGAGCAGGGATTTGTCCTTGCACAAGTGGTGTACTCAGTCATTAGCTCAGTCATTCCTGATAGGGTCTTGTAAACAAATTATTGATTCCTGAGTGTTTGACGGATGTTGATTAGTATTAGAGTTTACAGCAACAGCTCATCTTACTTCATCAGAAGAAATTGTAAAAAAACATCAAGGAGATTTGCTGCTTAATAAAATGTAGTCTTTCTTATCATCTGTGATATGCTGGCTACTTTAAATATGAATGCAAAGGAATAAACAAACCAAACAATGACAACGCACATGCTATATATATTATCTATCTTGCCTTAATTAAAGTAGTTTAGTTTGTTTACTGTTGGAATGAGGCAGGCCCTGTGACTTACTTTAATCTGCTTATTCAACTTCTTTATTAAAATCATGCTTCTCAGCTGTGATCACTAAGCCAAATAATACACAGTGTGAGCAAAAAGCTTATGAAAATCTGTATAAACTATTTTGATCAGTCTTAACCAAAAGTTGAATTTGGCTTCAAACAAAGAACCCTTTTTTCTGTGAAGCCTTTTAGGAAATCCAACTGCAAAAATTCTCAAGCTTAAATGGTAGCTACTGAGGATATCATTTGTTTGCTGAAAACATTTGGAATATTTGATTTACTTTGCATCGTAGAAAACCAGAGAAAGGAGAAAAAAAATTTTTGACTCACATTTTCAACACTGACACAGTCATAAACTACACTTGATCAATCTTGTGGTTCAGCTTCAGTGACGCTGGCGTCCTTGGACTGAAGTATTTGTAAGTAGCTCCATAGTTTAATAGATTTTGCTTCATGAAGCCTAAATGTATATGTACATCTACACAGTGTCCTTGCACTTTCACACATACTTGCACAGTTAGCAGAGATTCTGATTTAGCAATCAGGAAAAGGCTTTTCCTCAGAGTTGAGAAGAAGTTGAAGCCCCAGCAATGGGGGCTTTCATTGTAAATGATGCATCATGGAGACTGAAAAGTTTTAGACTAATTAGGTTTAATATATTTTATATTAGGGTAGCAGCCAAAAACAACCCAAAGAAAAACTAGAACAAGACATACTATAAGGGATGCTTGTTATCAAAACCTGTTTGGTTTAGTTGCTGGACTACAAATCGCATCACAAACTTATTTTCACATGACTTTCCAGACTTTCTGCTTTAGATTGGCTCAGAAATGCCTTGGCCTTTCTCATAGTGATACTGAATTTCTGCTCCCTAACCCAGTCAAAAGCAGAGTCAGATCAGGCTGTAAAGAATGAATGAATAAATTATTTACTAAGTAAAAAAATTATATTCCTGAACATTGAAGCTGATAAAGCCTGTTTTCCTTATTTCCTGTGCATCAAACTGGTTTGACTTTGGCTAGACAAGGCACAGGAAACACTGCGTTTCACAAACTGCGCTGCCCAAATGAAGTTTTTTATGCCAGGCTTCAGGCTCCTTTTCCATGCACATTCTAATAGAGTATACATTCCTGTTGCAGACTTTAATTAAGATACTTCCTCTCCTCTAACTGTTAATTTATTTGCATAAATCTTGGAGCTTAATTATTTTTGAAATGTTCACTACTTTGTCAGTGTAGTAGAAATCAGACAGAGCTTTCCAGTTATTAGGGAGGATTCAAAAAAATCACCATATATGCAGAATTACCTCAGCACATGCAGTGTACAAAGCTAATTTATTTTTGACAAACAAAAAACCCAAACCTAAAAAAAAAGAAAAAAAATTATAATTGTGGGTTCCAAGATTGTTTTATTTTTAATATAATCTGGCTTTGACTTCTTTGTGCCATTATCACCTGGGAGGGTTTTGAAGACTGATTCTTGGTTCTGATTCCCCAGTGGCAGCTATTAATCTCTTCCTATCTAAACTATCTCTTAAAGGATGGAAAGCTTCTTTCTCACATCTTCTCTTCATTATTATCTATTCACAGAAGTGTTGGAGTTGGTTTTGAATGTTAAGAAGGAGCATCTCTTAGCTTGTTAATGAGGACAAACACAACATCAATACAACTGTGACTAGCTTTAGAAGAATTTCTTAAGGTGATAAAACTGGTTCTTTACACAAAAAGGTCCCGAATATTTCCACAGGGGAAAAGATTGTGTCTTTCTTGTACATCTTTGCAATATTTATTTTTGAACACAGTGTTGGAACATACAGTTCATACAATGTGATCAAGTGAGTGCTTTTAAATTTCAAACTGCATTAAATGGATCCTATTTCACCCCTACTGAGCTTGTGGCTGAGCACAAAATAGATTTCTCCCCAAGAGAATGCCTGGAATTGTCTGTTTTTCTTAATAATTCATTTCACTACTTAATGTCCTTCAATTTAACAGGCCAGTATCTGTAATAGACTGCATTATTAACATCTGTTTTCACAACATTTTCCCCATGGGCTTCAATAAAGTCCAACACTATGGCACATAGTTTGTGAAATACAACAGTTCATGGACAAATTCAAGCACACTAGAGTCAAGGTGACCAAAATTGATCCCACCCACCTATAATCCAGATTTTGGGGCTGAATGTGCCTGGACCAGAAGTGACCTTTCATGCTACTGAGATTCTCTCACCTACAAGGAATATTACTGCTGCTGGACACAAACAGGACCCTCAGGCCTTGTGTATACCAAGTTTGCCCACCTTTGGAGCCTTACAGTGTGCAGTGGCCTGGGAGGGCAAACACAAGGGCACATATGTCTGCAGCAATATTTTCCCAGTTCCTGATCTGAGCTCTGCAATACCCATTTAAGGAACATAAGATAAAAAGCACAAACAGTATTGGGAATACACATTTCCTCATTTTGCATAAATTTTTGTCTTCCTAGGTCCACGAATTTTTTACAGTCTTTGGCATAGTTATCCAACTTCATCTGTACTGTTGATTATCTGGCAGCCTGCTGCTTCCGCAGACTCTGAGACAAGGAAGATGTGGTTTCATCATCTCGCAGAACAAAGGTGATGGCCAAGGTTTTGCATTTCTTGGCAAGTGCTTTAATTCCCTAGCTGTTGAACAAAGGCAGGTATTTCTTCAAATGCAACTCAGGACTGGGAAATTCCAAGGTGAAGTACCTGCCTATAATGAGTCCCCCCATGACAAAGTTTCAGCCACTGAACAAAGTGTAGGGTAGATGACCAGTCTGTGCCTAGTGTCCATCTTGTTGAAAATAGTTTTTAGATCTTAGGAAAACTCTAACTTTTCTTTAGAGATAAAAAGCAACTCTGGCTCACATAACAAACACAATGGAAAATTGCCAGATCTTGGCTCCTCAGTGATGGGCCCACTACAGAGGCAAAGTAACAGCCTCCCATCTAAGATATTTAGCAACAGTATGATGTGGCAACAAATCAAGGGTGGTCTTTTCTGTCCACTGTAAAAAAGTCTAAAACACCAAACAATTCGCAATTACACTACAAGGAAAAAAACTTAGAAAATATTTGTCTGCTCTGTTGGTTGATTAGAATTTTGTAGCTTATTTTGTGAGGCTTTATTTGTGTAGGTTGTTGACCTTGGCAGGAAGTTGAAGGGCATCTTTTAGGACTGCCATCTGACTTCCTCAGCTCTGGTGAGATATTTTCTTTCTATATGAAATGCCAAACAAACCCAAAAACTAAGTCAAATATTGGTCCTTATGAGAATTAGCTGCATAAGGGTCAGCTAACTTTCTGAAATTCTTTTTGTCTGTGTAATTCACTTTCAACTTCTATAGTCACTAAAAATAATACTACTGCATCATCACAAATATTACCTGCCCATGATAATATGGGCATGCCATCTTTGACATCTGTAGGACTGCAAACGAAATTGTTGCATGATAACTTCTATCAACATAAAGTGTTAATGTAACTTAACTGAAGGAAGGATTTTTAAGAAATCATAGAATCTTAAAATTATAGAATCATTAAAGTTAGAAATGACCACCAAGATCATTAAGTCCAACCTTTGGCCAAACACCATCTTTTCAACTCAACCATAGCACTAAGTGCCTTGTCCAGGTAGTTCTTTAACACCCCATGGGTTGGTGTCCACCTCTCTGGGCAGCCTGTTCCAACATTTGTGGTCACCTTTGTACTAGTTTGAAAGCAAACCAGTGGGATATCCCAAGTCAGAAATACAATTTAATAGGAAAATTAAAATAAATGCAATAACACAGAAACAATGACAGAGTCAGAACACAACCTAACACCTGTTGGTCAGGGTGTTGGTAGCAGTCCGATTAAATGGTGGCTGCAGTCCTCCTGTGTGACGGTTCTGGCTTCTGTTTCTCTCTGCCAAGGCTGAGATTAATACACGGGAAATGTAGGTTTCATGTTCGGACTTGGATGTTTATTATTTCTTATCTATTTACAGACTCANGAGCCTCGATGGCCCATGAACAGCAGATATCCCCTGGAGGGAGGATGGGTCATGGAAGAGATAAAGGACATTGCTACACCTGGTTTTAACAGCTTATGAAGATGGTGATAGAATACATACTTTTGGGTACATCTTACATTGTAACCTGAGACAACCCTCTATAAAGAAATTCTTCCTGATGGCCAGCCTGAATTCCCCTGGCAGAGCTTGGGTCCATTGTCTATTGTCCTGTCTCTGGCTGCCTGGGAGAAGAGGCTGACCCCCACTTGGCTACATCCTCCTTTCAGGCAATTGTAGAGAACAGAAAGGTCTCCCCTGAGCCTCCTCTCCTCCAGGCTAAACAACCCCAGCTCCCTCAGCTGCTTATCATAGGACTTGTGCTCCTTTCTTTTCTCTGGACTCACTCCAGTCCCTGAATGTCTTTCTTGCAGTGAGAAGTCCAGAACTGGACACAGCACTTGAGGTGTGACCTCACCAGTGCTGGTGCCAAGAACAGAGGGACAATCTCTTCTCTGGACCTGCTGGCGACTCTATTACTGATACAGGCCAGGATTCCATTGGCCTTTTTGGCCACCGGGGCACACGCTGGATCATGTTCAGCTGCTGTTGACCAGCATGCCCAGGCTTTTCTGGAAAGCTGGGCAGCTCTCCAGACACTTTGTCCCCAGCCTGTAATGCTGCCTGGGGTTATTTTGACACAAGTGAAGGATGCAGTACTTGGTTTTATTGTACCTCATACTGTTTGTCTTGGTATATTGACCCAGTCTATCCAAATCCTACTGCAGGTGATAAATCAGATTAAATTTTCATAGGTGAAATGTACGGAAGATTTCTGTCCTGATATTTTATTCTTCATAAACATGAGTGGAACACAATAAAGACAAGCAAATATTCTAGTTTTGTATGCAAAAGCATCTGATATGCATTTATACATATCAAGTATTCATATACACATAAGGAAAAAGGAGGTAAAAATATTTGGTCCCCATCTAGCCACCTTAAATTAGGAGTCAGATTCATCTATTTCGCCAGAGATGTGATATTGAGAAATCTGGAGGATGAGCAATTGGCAGCTAAAATTTACTTCAAGCAAATTGCAAGATAACTGTTGTTTAATATTCTACTTTGGTGTAGCTTACTTTCTGCTTGACACATCTGTTAAGCTGTAAATTCAGAACTGCTCTTAGTGAGAGTCTGAAAGCACAGATTACTCATAACCACCTAATTTTCTAGGGATCACAGGAAAGTACATTTGTATTCCACTATATTACACCTGAAATACACATCTGAAATACACATATTGTAGTTTAGGTCACAAAGAACATGACAGTGAAAAGGTAGCATTACACATCTAACAAATTAGACAGCAGTGATCTTTTGTTGATGGTTGAAAACACTGGCAGTCCCAGACTGGTTGTCAGTCTATCTGTCAGTCTGTAGGAGGCTGTTGGTCAAACCTGTGAGCAATCCCCCGTCGACTTCAGGCAAAGGTGCTTGGGCTTGTATCCCCTCTGTCGTGGTCTGTCTTGTCAGTCTTGTGTGAAAGTAGATTAGAAATTGAATGCACAAGTGTTTTGGCTGCCAAGTCATAGAGAACTAAATAGCACATGTGGGGCCATTAATGGCTTCAGCTGAGACAGGTGCAGATGAGACATTTTCCCACAGCCTGATTGATGCCTTTCATATAATTTATGTTCCTCATCCAAAGAGTCCGAGTTTTCTGCAGGCAAAAGATTTGTATTGGAATGTGTTTTGAGTTCCTTTCTGAGGTCAGTAAAGAAATTTTTTTTCTTTTTTTTTTTTTTTTTTCTAAACAATCATGTCCNGGCAAAAAATTTTTATTTGAATTGGTTTTGGGTACCTTTTTGAGGTCATTAAAAAATTTTTTTTTTTTTTTTTTTTTTTTTTTTTGCTAAACAATCATGTCCCATTCCTGTAAGTTTTCTAAATTTTTTTCTTGGTTTATTAAAGCAAATTGGACCATATGCAGTAATATTCATGGGCTGTGACAGTACATGGTACAAGGAACTTCCCTTCCAGGAGTTAAATGATGGTGCAAAGCTCGGGTATCACTAAGTCACCTGCATACACACGACCCCATCAGGCCCGGTTCTCTCCAGGATTTAAGGCAGAATAAAGCAGCCAGAGTTACTGATGCAGAAACGGATTAGAGAAAAGCAAAACAGTACTGAAGAAATACCACTGTTTCAGGTGGTCAAATTACTTTAGAGAAGCTTTCCTCATCATCCAGACCTGAATATCAAACTTCTCATAAATGCCTCTACCATAGCCACATCCCTGGGCAGCATACACTGAGCTCTGCAGAACACTGCCTGACTCATTTTATTACACTTTTTATTACTTTTTTTCCTTTCAGATGGAATTTTTTTTTTATCTAATGTTTCAACATGACAGCACTAGATTATGCAAAGCAAAGAATTAGTCAACAAAAAGTGGCATTTAAGCATTCTGTGAATAAAACATGACCACTTTTTTTTTTTTTTTTTTTTTTTTTTTTTTTTTTCCTCCAATTCTGGCAAAATTTTCCCCTTGAAATTACCAGTTCCAGCTACAAACAGACAGAAAACCTGTGGTCAGGCACACTGAGACACAGCCAACACAGAGGGGTGAGCTGGGAGCCCGGGGTGGCCCCAGCATAGGGAGAACCCCATCAGTAGGACACAGCCCTGTGGGAGCAGGGATCCTCACCAGACACAGCGCGAGATGTACCAGCCCCAGGGGACACCAAGAAGCAAAGGAGACAGGCTCAGACAGGCATCTGAGGGGTCCATCCAGGACACCAGCCACCCACAGCACAGGTCTAAGATCCATCTAAGATCCAGACAGGGGCACCTACTTCACAGCTCCGGAGAAATAAAGGGCAGGGGTCCCTGGGGAAAAGGGTGAGGGTCCCAGGGAAGGCTCATCAGAGCCAATAAAGTCGATTCATGCTCTCAGGGCCCTGGCATGTCTCACCATGAAGCAGCAGCAACACTTATTACAAGTCTATTGCAGCTTTCCTACAAGTAAAAAAAATCAGTCCCAGGGCTATACCAGTATCATTGTTATCAAAAACATCTTACAAGTTTGACAGTAGAAAGTTTTATCTGATATTACATTTCATCTATCTTGAAAACCTTCTAAACAACTATTCTACATCTTAGTACTAGGTATGTATATATCAACACTGGACATAATTGCTTACTTGCAATGTATTAAATTATTGTTATCTATCCCTTATAGATGTTTCAGTTAAGGTCTATGCTGCTGGTGCTGTGCAAGTACAAAATACAAAGCCATTTTTTACCTCAGCAGAAGTTCTTTAAACATAGCACAAGGCACTATAATAAATACAGTATATTAAATACAGTAAGTTTTGAGGAAAAGGAAGGACAAAGGAAGTAAAATTGTATGTAACAAAAAGCAGCAAAATGAACCTGCATCATTTGGTTTAATTCTTCAGTTGAGAATCATATCTAGTTGTCAGAAACCCCCTTTGGATATTTATCTTCAGTGATATTTCTGGAACACTGTTTCAGCTCAATGTAAAATTCAAATCGCACAATTATTGTTTTATTTCTTTTCCGTCAAACATTTTCTAGTAATAAGAATTCCTGGCCCTGCATTTAAAACAAAAGTATTCTTGATTGCCCTAGGATCTGATCTGGCATTACTCAATGTCTCCACTGCTGACTGGCTAATAATTGCTGTCTTGCAATAATGGAAAACATATACATGTCTGCAATTCCTGAAGAGAAGCAGCCAATGAATGTGAATTTTACAGGAGATACTCTGCTCTTCTGAGATGAATGGGGAATACAGGTATCTCTGAGATACTCTCAAATTCTACAAATCTGTGAATTTGGGGGAGGAAATATATATTAGTCACAAACCTTTAACATTTACAGAAGATAAACATAAGTATCTGATCACCACAGTAAATATCTGGTCCACTCTATACCCTTAATTTGTAAATAGCCTATAGAAAAAGGTAGAAGTAGAGTGTACAGTAGAGAAAATGGAATCACCCCCAACCCAAATGTATGCTAAAAAGAAGCTTTCTAAAGTTGGGCAAAAGGAACCACTTGTTTTTTTAAAAAAGGCAAATGGTCTCTTTTTTGGAGATTTGATTTCTTTCTTAAACCAGCAGTTAAGTTCATCTATCCTCAGAGATCAAAAGCTAAGACTTACCCATGGATGGCTTGTTTTTAAAGCCACATTTTTAAAAATTAGGCACTGAGGCTTATATTTAAAACAAATGAAAACTGAGGACACAAATCTATCCTTTTAATTTTAAGCATGAACATCAATTTGATGCCACAATTCTTTTAGCAAGGTGGAGATGCAACCTCAGCACCCTCCACTACTTGAGAAAATCTAAGCCCAAATAATTGTGGATTGTATCTTAAACACCAAACAATGGACTAACTTGACAAAAAGAGTACTTGCCATCATTTTTGCTCTGGTTGTCATTGTACACAGAAGAACAGTCATTTGGCCACAAAACACAAATGCATGAGAGAATATGACAAAGCAGGCATAAACACTCTTTTGGGCAAACAAGAGAGCAACCAGAGCTCTAAGCACTGATACTTTTCCAGAGGTGTTTTACATATATTACCTATGATGCTCTAATATTAACATTCATCACAGAAGCACTTCAAAATTCAGGTCACTCTTCTCCCAGCGCACAACCTAATTATTACTCTACGGGGTCAAGATCTCTATTGTCTTCAGTCTTCACAGCCCAGTGAAATGATCTGTTTTCATTCCCCAAATGCTTTATTTCCAGAAAAGGCATGAGCAGAATAATTTGTTGCTCATACCACTGTCCACAGTGGGCGGAAAGCTGACTGCAGCAGAACAGATAGAAATTATCCTTTCCTGGTATTTGCACATCTTTTAGACATAGTATAGCATCAGCCCTAAAATACCTTAAAAGATAACAATTATTATAAAGAATACGAATAAAATAATTAATAATGATAAGTTCCCTGAAATCTGAAATGGAAAAATTCTGACTATTTTTGTTGGGACCTTTACTTACTTTCTGTTCTTGTGCTCCTATATGTGTTTGCTTTATTCCCATCAATCATCCACAGGCTAAATGGGTCTGATCTATCCATAGCATCTGTACCTGACTGAAGGGCAAGGAGCTCACAGCATGGCTTCTCACAGCAGGAGGAAAATTCCAGGCAAATTAAGGCCTTTGGACCCTCAATACCTTAGGCTCTGTTATAGTTACTTCTGGCAGGAGGAGGATAAAGTGTAGTTTAAATCTTGGGATTTACTGATCCCAGAAATAAATATAATGAGGTCAAAGGCATAGCTCTACAGAGTCCAGGCCAGCAGAGTCATGGATGTCAGATGATATTTAAGAAACCAGGTATCCCTAAAGTCAGCTTGTATACTCCAAAAATATCAGTAACAAGTACAAGGGCAAAAGTTACTGTTATAGATTCAAACTATTGCAGACTGAACTGCTGAGCTGCTTGTGCATGTAATTGGGTTAGAAAATATTCCACTAAAAACTTCTGGAATTCTGGATGCTTTTCTGACAGAACAATATATGTGAATACTTACAGGTCTCCAATTTTTTTTTCCTGGTGTGAATCAAACATGCTGCTTTTGCACAGTGAAGCCAAGATACACTTGGTACCTATTTCCTGCAGTTAAGATCATATACATGCACATTTTTGTGACATCTCTGCTTCTGTTATCCAATGATC
>VYZR01016517.1:0-20179 GCA_013400675.1 Oxylabes madagascariensis
GTTACGCAGTTCTTAGTATTTGGCTTCCTGTTAGTCATCGATCTCTTTGCCTTGGATTTTAATTAGGTTCCCATTCCTTAGTTCTCTCATCAGGTTTTGCCGGACCAGGTGTCTCCGACCATGCCAGGGCCGTTGTTTGGAGCTGATGGTCATTGATGGTTGTTATCCTTTGTGTATCTTCTGTGCTACTCCCAGTCTGTTGAGACGTTCAGCTCATCAGGCCTTGAGTGCTGAAACAGTCCTTTGAAAAGAAACTTAAAATCCCCTTTCCCCGGAGCAAAGGCGAATAATTTAGTCCCCTGACTAAAGTTACATAAAAATATTTTCAACTCAGTATCATTTCCAACGCTACCCCTTAATACTAGGGGCCTCTTGTTTGTAGGGTTTTTCCTCACGGACAGGCTGGAGCACACAGGGTATCCCACATGGAAACACCACTAGTGCATCACACACACGGGGATTTCCACCAGCATTAAATCTGCCAGACAGGAGGCTGTTACCCAGTTCAGCCTTCTGAGAAAAATTGTTTTCTTTATGTACCAGGAGTTTCCCACACTTTAAGTATAAACAAATAGTTTGTTTTCATATTTTCATAGGAGAAGAGAGAGTTGACAGACTGTTGGTCTGACCAGTGTGTTAGAGGGGTGGCAGCTTCACCCTCCAATCCACTGTCACCTTTAGAATTCTATAAAATGTCAAAGAAATAAATAAAGTTCCTTCTTTTCCAGCACAACTCAGCGTGTGGGTGCAATTCTTTCCTGTCTCCAATTCCACAGGAGGCAATCCCACAAATACTCTGCACGGCACTCAGGGACAACACATTCCATGGAAAAGGCAAATTTCCCGACCGTGACCCCTGGGAGCCCGTGCCCTGCGCCTGTTCCTGCTCTGCACCCTCTACCTCCACCCTCCTGCCCCAGCCCCCCAGTTCCTCTGCACCCTGTCCCCTTCACCCCATCAGCCCCGGCAATCGCCAGAGGACCCTTTATCTCTGAGATGATCTCTGGAAATGCCTTTTGTCTCCAACAGCTCATTGCCCTGCCCCTCACCTGCTGAGATCAGCTGCTTTCCTACTGGGGAAAAAAAAAGAATAAAAAAGGAACCCTGGGAATAACGAGGAGTTCTGAGAGCTTTCAAGTTCCAAAAATAAATAAGTAAAGGGAAGGAGGAAGGGAGAATTGCGTGCTTCTTTTGATTAATTCCCTTTCTTCCCACCCCCAAAGACCATGCAGTAAATAAAACGAAGTCCAGTCCTGACAGACACAAACCTTGACTGTCTGTTTATAGATGGTGTGAGTGCCAATATTCCAGCGGGACTGTGCAGAACGAATCTGTCAGGGAATCAGAGCACATGTTAGAGAGTGTGAAGGTACATGCTTCACATTAAAAACAAATCCTTCAGAAAGTGCAGGATACCCTAAATCTACATCTGCCACGCTGGTTATTCCTGTTGCGTTCTTAAAATTCATCCTGAATTTTATTTTCCACATCTTGCAAGTGTTAGATCTGCAAAACAGCATTATAAGTGCAGCTGTTGTGAAGTTCAGCTCTGAAGAGCTATGTAGCTGAATGCTGGCTGGAATGCTGATTTCTACCTCTGAATATTTCCCCATCTTTTGGAGGCTGCCCAGTTTGAGAAAACCACCTCTTCTGCCTATGATCACCGATACCATCACATTTCAGGGTGATGTGAGGGTGCCATTCATTCACATCTGACTCAACCCAGCTCCAGCACCACCGTTTCCTAATTGCCTCAATTCCTCAGCACCAACTCCCTGTGCAGCTGCTTTTGCTTCTGCATTGCCATTACTGTGTCCCCAAGAGCCACATTCAGTGTCACTGATGTCATTGAAAATAACGTCAAGGAGCAGAAAGAAGCCTAGTAAATGACTAATTTATTTTTATTTGTTTTAGTCCTTTGGTGCCATCACCACCTCCTGACAAAGGAAGCAGACTCAAGGAGGGTCTGTGCTGTACAGCAATTTGCAGTGTAAATTTTGAGCAAGGTGTTTGATCACACCAGAATTCAGCCATCTGTATTATCAGGCAAATACAACACAGAAACCTGCCCAGTTCTGAGACATGGTTTAGTATCATCTGATGACCCTATTGATTTATTCTGTATTTTTCATAATGAGTTATAGCTACATTATAGAGTTGCCTGCATTGGATTGCAGTTTGATTTTCCAAGTGCCATTTCTCAGATGTAAGGTTTTTATAAAAGCTTCCTCACAATAAAAGCCACACACTTATCATCTTAACAGAACAGTGTTGCAAGTTTGTATCTACAGTTCAACAACAAATTAAAACCTTTTCATGTTCATCTACACACCCATGAGCAGAGGTTGGAGCACAGCAGAACAGGCCGGTGTGCTCCCTCTGATCCCATTTTATCTTGGAGGTAGAGGAGAACACTGACTATTTCTCTCTGCTCCTACACATCAACACTGCTGGAAGCTATCACCTCTCTCTGGTTGGACTTTGCCAATAAAAATAGAATAAAGCATTTTAGCTCAGCGTTCCTAACTCACAGCTCTTCCTACAGGACTCAGCCTGAAAAATCTGTTTCCTCAGCAAACAGTTCATCCCCTTCCCATCCTTCAGCTGGGGCTAACACCAGCCAAAGGCATCAGCATGACTGCCAGGTCTGAGTTGTGTCTCTGCAGACTGTACAATGTCCTGACACAAAACAAAGCTTGAAAAAAGTGAAAAGAAAAAGAAAGGAAGAAAAAAGCCCCACCACACTCCTCCCACACATTATGGATTCCAAACCTTGGCTCACATGTCAATTCAAAAGTATGAAAAAAGTCACAGGAAAGGAAGAGCTGGAAAATATTCTTTTCCCTGATTTCTCAAAATCAAGGTCCCAAATGCTTGTTGGAGATTTTCTATGATTGCATGTTCTCCTCATGCATCTGTCTGTCCCCAGCAGACCAAACTCCCTGGCCCTGCATTTCCCCAGGGCTCAGAGCAGAGGGGACATCCCCTCGCCCTCAGGTGAGTCACTGTCCTGTCACAATTATTCTGCCACTTTATTCCTTCAGGACATTCAGGGTGACCAACACACTGAACAAGCAACCTGTCCTGGGTGCAAACAGAAAACATCCCTTCTTCTGCTCAGGAACAGGAACAGAGCTTCTTGTTTCATCCCAAATCCTTCCTTCAAGGAAATACAGAGCTAATGGTGCTGTCAGAGATGAATCATGAGCCCCCAGACAAAGTCTTGTGAATAACTCTTTGGGGATGGCACAAAATTAGAAAAAGAAAGTGACCTGATCAGTGTGAAATGTTATTTCAGCTGAGAAGGAAAAGGGACACTTCTCTCTGTATATTAAATAAGAGAACAAATGCATACAGGTGCAACATTTGCCACAAGCAAGGCAGCAATCCACCAGCACTGCTCCAAGAAACAACTTCCTTCCCCTTCTACTCACCTCAGGTTTTGGAACACCCAAGAGGACTTAAAATTGGAAAAAAAGAGAAAAAAAAAGAAGGAAAGAAGGACCCTAATGAGATTGTAATATTCAACCTGGCATTGTTCCTTGAGGATATTTGCTAGCGTGCACTCAGTTGTTGAGAAAATACTGACAAGATATTCTCTCAAGAGCTCAAAACAGCTTTACTGGCACTTCAGAAAAAATCAAGGAAGTTTGGCAAAGCGTTTACAAAAACATCCAGTCTACATAAAACACTTCTCAGAGCATTAACTTGGCCCATTCAACAAAACAAACTTTAAACCCATTTGATGTTAAGTTACCCAAAATGCTCCAAGAAGGGGGAATTAAAAGAGGAAGAAAGAGACAGAGACAGGAAGACAGAAAAGACATAGAAAAGCACACAGGCCACATACACATTCAGAGAATGCAAGAATTTGAAATCGAAATATCCTGAATACCATTCAGGAGCACACAACTCATCAGATAACTTTTACTTGCAGAGGTCAAACTACATCACAAAAAAAGTAGTTACAAATAAAAATCCAGGCCAGCAGCCCTTCACTTTTGACCTGGAATCTGTAGCCATACTTTTCTGGTTTAATTTTATTTTTGTTTAAAGTCTAGAATACTACAAAAAGCATATCTACAGACAGTAGATCCAGGATTTCTCAAGTTAAAAATAGTTATTGAAGGTGTTTTGATTAAACTTCTTTCTTTAAACAATCACTGAGACTGGGAGAAGGGGAATGACCTTCCAGCAGCACCATTTTCCTTTTGCACACTGAAAATATTAGGGATTTTCCACTATGGACTGTGTTACAATCTTGTGGGGACACAGAGCAGAAGGAAACTGTAAGTGAAGTGAGGAGCTCAGAATTTCAAAGTGAAAAGGGTGAAAACTAAAAGATAAAAGAAGTGAAACCAATTTTAAGCCCATTTCCTAATTTGTAATGCTCTAGTTACTGTGAGCAGATACGGAAATACAAAGCCTCTGATTCCCTCCAGCCCTGCCCAGGATGCAGGGGAAGCACACAGGAAGGTAGAACATGTGCCTTCTGATGAAACGTCCAGATTTAGGGCACTCCCAGGGAATTAGACACAAGGAACTGTCCCAGGTAACTGCACCAGCTCCATGCAATTGAACCGTGGCATAGCTACTAATTAAACTTACACATTTATAGAATGCTTATGGCTTCCAGGACATGAGAAATCACAGCTGACATCATGCAAGCAAGAGGCAGGACACTTCTGCTCAGCAACTTCTCACATGTGGAGTCACAAGTCCCAGAAACACATTTTAGGATTAGCAGACATTTTTGTCTCTTCCCAGGTCCCGTGGAGGACAGGGTGGGTGGTCTTCTCCCAAGGGCTGCAGAGCTGTCTCCTTGTGTCACAGGACCACTGGAAGGGCTCATCCACACACCAGCTTCTCCCCATGGAGCCCGCAGCCAGATATTTTCAATGGGATTTAAAAAAATCCTATCCATCATGCTTAGCAGTGTCAGCCTGCTGCCAAAGTTTGTCAGCTATAGCCTGGAAGCATCCAACTTTTTTACGTTGGAATCCAAGCCCTCTGTTCCATATGTAAAAGCTTTAGGGCAAACACGGTGTTTGCACTCCAAGTGCAAAATTTCTTGTGGGTGGTTTTCTCCCCGATGCAAAAACTCTTAACAGTGTTTGAATTAGAATGTTTTCAACATGTTAATTTCATGATCTAGTGGTTTTATTGTCACCACTGACACTGCTGATATTTCCCAGCCAGCTGTAAAGGGGTGGGCTGAAGCAGGAGCTGCCTTGCCAGGGACAAACCAGCCCCCCTGGGGCTGGCAGATGCATAACACAATCCCAGTCTGGGTCAATAACATGGAAGACCAACCAGCACTGAAATTCAGCTCACCCGGGGAAGAATTTGCCCTTCTGTTGCTCTGAAAGCCTTTGTCCTTGCTGTTAACCCCTCACTGAGCTCCAAGCAAAACATGTGGTGCTCTCCTGCCTCCAGCAGAGTCCTTTCCTGTCATATCTGGGGAAAGCAGCTGCTGGAGACAGCTGGAAGGAGACTTTTATGATTATTACCATAGCTGCAAAGTCATCTGTGCTGTGGTAGCACTCGGATATTTATCAGTTTCTGTCACCAACACAAGTTTAAATGTAGAAATGGGTCTGCAGGCAGCCAGGGGAAACCCACAGCACACCAGCCCAGCCACGTTTCAAGAGAGAGGCAGCTGCAAGGGGCTGGCAACCCCCTGGAAGATGCAGAAGACATTACTGGGAGCTCATGGTTTGGTCACTGTCAGGATGCCACAGATGTGACAAAATGGAAAATGGAACTGTAAATGGAAAACACTGAGATCCTTTTAGTGTCATGAGATGGATTTCTAATGGCGGCATTTAAAGAGTTTGTGTCTCGTAAGATGATGTTTCTAATTTCAGAGAACAAAAACGACTGCTCATCTGAGCCTTTCAGATGCACATCAGCCAGCAAGTAATTGAAGACAAAGTGTTTTTCTGTAATAAACCTTCATAATGAAGCACCAGAGGAAAATCCTAAAGTTCAACTCAATACATCATGCTAATCTGCAGAATGGGATTTTCCTGCCACTAATCTTGTTAGAGCTGAGGCACTGTGCAAATATATCTAAACACATAATTACTGAAGAGATATTAAACGGATCGATTTATTTCAATAAAAAATGCAAACTTTGAGGAGAATTCATTAATACCTAAAATCCAGCCAGGCAATAAATAACACTAATGAACTGAGAAAAAGGAATAGATGAACAAGTACTGACATGATGTCTTACGCTTATTGCTGTTAAAGAGGAGCTGACAATTACTCCAGTTGAAATATAAATCCTGCAAGGGAAATGCTAGAAAGTGAGTGAAAGACTTGTCAAAAATATGCATGTACATACATATACACACATTTTAAGAAGGCATTAGGATGAAAACTAATTTAATTTCATCCTAAGGAGGCCATATTACCATTTTCATCACCCTTAAGCTGTGTTTACATTAGCAAACAGTGCTGTGCAACAGGAGCATGAAACAGCTGTTGCAGAGATGCTGCCAGCACAGCATCTCTAAACGTGTTGGAGCTTTGCTGCCAGCCAGCTCCAGGGTGGTCCTGCAGCCTGAGTGCCTCGCAGAGGGCAGGGTAGCCTGGCTGCAGGATTTCCCTGGTCCATTCTGTCCCAAGGGAACTCCAGGGTGAACGCTCTGTAATGTGAATCAGAGCACAGCGATGGTGGGTGTGGCAGCAAACACAGCATTTTCCTCAAAAGCAACCTCCTGACTGGCACTAAAACGTTTCCTGCAGCAGAACGCAGGGCACTTTAAAGGGTTCACCCCAGGACAAAAGAGCCAGACACAGCAGAGACCTCAGTGCAACACTCACCCACACAACCCAAATGACCCAGTGACAACCAGGGGTATCTAAAACAGCCTTTTCAGCAAGGCCTGCGAGAGTTTGTCAAGACAGAACCCAAGAACACGTTTTGCCTTGTGCTTGGGAGGTTCTGCAATTTGCCAAGAGGGAAAATCAAAACATTTGGTTTGGTGTTTTGGAATGACAACGTGGTAATCAAACAGCACACTTGGAGTTACCCAGGCTGCTTCAGAGGACACCTGTAGTGATTTTCTACAGGCTCCTGAAACAGAAGACATTGAGGGGCTGAGGTGTGTTCAGAGAAGGGAACAGAGCTGGGGAAGGGTCTGGGGCACAAGTCTGGTGTGGACCAGCTGAAGGCTCTGGGGCTGTTTAGCCTGAAGGCAGCTCAGGGGGACATCATCACTCTCTACAGCTACCTTAAAGGAGGGTGTAGTGAGGTCAGGGATCATGCTCTTTTCCAGGGGAAAAAGACAGGAAGAGAGGAAATGGTCTCAAATTGTGCCAGGGGAGGCTTCGATCAGATATTATGAAGAATTTCCTCACTCAGGGCTGGTCAGGCACTGGAACAGGCTGCTCAGGGAACTGATGGAACCACCAGCCCTGGAAGTGTCCAACAAGGGGTGGATGTGGCACCTGCAAGTTGTATTCAATCCCACGGTTCTTACAGCAAAGGAGGGGCTGCCACCTCTCCTGGTGGAAGATCCCCAGTTTATTCACTCATTCCTTACCTGAAAGCTGCTCCTGGCCATTATTTGGGACAACAGACTTCAGCAGCTGAGGAGGAAGAAAGCTCAGATATCAAAGATAAGCCTGTTTTGTTAAATCACAGTCAAGTTGTTAAAAAATCCCCATTTCCTTTCAATAGTCTAATGTGGGAAAATGCTGGCGAGGCACCCAAACCTCATCTAGATGAGCAGCTCAGGCTTTTACTGGTTATAAAATGAGTGATTTATGGCAGCATGTGCAACATGATGTTATTTCCCTTGCAATTTATGCTCTCAGAGGGCAGAGAAGAGGAATTACACATCCCTTGCTCCTTCCAGCAGATGCCTCTCTGCACAAACACCACTTTCACAAAAAGCTCTGTTTTGTTCTAACCCACATCTCTGAAGAGTTTGTGTAAGGGCAATTATTACTGGCAACAAGTCCAATAAATGTTGTATTTTTGTCATTTCTTTTAAGTTTATCCTGGAAAGACAGGAGGATTCTTAGTTTTCACTCTGCTGAGGGATCCCCTCCAAGCTTTCCTTTAGATCGAGGCAAGGGGGAACCTGGTAATTTCAGGGCATTTTGTGGCCAGCAAGGAGCAGGATAAAGCAGCCTGTTCTGCAGTCTCCTCAGGATGGCAGCTCCGGGTAAGTGATGAATCCGCCACCAGATGTCACCCAGAGGCCACTCCTATCGCCTGCTGAGACTCCAGCGAGCCCCTCGATTTCCTGCAGGCAGCAGGGATGGTCACAGCACCGTCATCACTCCTGCAGTTACACCCACATTTAACTTCAGATTTCTACTTGGTACCCTGAAAAAGAAAACTTCCAAGCCGCAGGAAGTCTTCAAAATGCTTTGAAAACTGAAATACATTGCATGAGCTAAAAGCAAAATGCTATGGTTGTTGGTATCTTTACTGGAGGCCTGTATTTCTCCTTTTACAGAATTTTATCACCTTGCAGAGTTTGCCCTTATCTAACTCTTAGGGGAAAAAGAACAAGCTACTGAGACAGATAATGGATTGCAGGAAAACAGCAAGCAATGCAGAAAGAAGCAGAAGCACCTTGTGACAAGGGAACATAAAAGATTTCTTGTCATAATGAAGACAATTATAACAGGAAAAAAAACAGAATAAAAAATGATAAAGTCTAAACAGATGAAGACTATTAGACACCTGTTTCAAATTCCTGAATACACTTAAAACCTTAATTTCATGGAGAGCATCCAAAGAAAGGACAGAGGGACATTAATTTCCACTGTTTAACCTTCAGAAAGTTCCACATGCTTTGCTACAAATCAGAATTTTGCTTTTTTCAAATTATCTACCAGAGAGAGATCTAGAAAGCACAAATTTAGCATTGTCGCTTCAGTGGTAGTGACAGATGTAAGAAACTGTTATTGAAAATATTTGTTTTGATAGGAAACAGGAGAAAATGGATGATAACAATTTTGAAGTAATTTTACTTAATTTTTTCAACCTCCTAAATACAACTAAAATGTCCAGTGCTTCCAATCAACAATTAATTACTTCAGCTCTGAACAGCAGCATCTAAAAAGAGGGATGAAATCAGTCCTGTAAATATTTCAGCTTTTTGAAACTTGTCCAGCTCCATTTAAACAAGTCCAGAAACAATTTCAGCTCCATTTAAACAAGTCCTAACTTTTCTCTTAAAGTCAAGGTTAAGCTAAAAGTACCTTCTCAAAATTGCCTCACAGTAAATGTTCTTCTGCTCTTAAAAAACTCTGCCTGTGACAATGAGTTGAAAATTGGATTTGGAACTCTCAGTAAGGATATTCATTCTAAACAAGAGAGAAATGAGAAGCCACAACTCAGCTGTTTATTGAGAAAGAACATCCCAATACAGTATCTGAACTTTTGCTTAGAAAAGAAATTACTTGAAGGAGAAAGCAAGATTCAGACTGTTCATAAAAATCAGTTCTGTGCGTACCTGAACCTTCTTGTTTCCTCTCACCCAGCCATACTTTACCATGACAAACCTGGGAAGAGTTCTTTTGGTTCTGCAAAGTTATGGGGAATGTTTACGTTTTCAGAACTTTAAATATAGTGAAGCCAGAAAATTAAAACAAAACTCCCAAACAATCCAAACAGGACGCAGCAAAAGAAGATTCCACCTCATTTCACCTCTAATCTTCATAAATAGAGTAAAAAAAATAATCCAGTTGTAGACTGGCAGTAATTTCAGTTATTAAGTAGTAATTTTCTTAGCGTGACCTATCATTGTACCACCCAGTGGTAACAAATGGACTTTCAGTACCTGTAATAGAGCAGCTCAGAGTAAACAAAATACTTCTTTTGAGAAAACATACAAAAATCACAACTATTATATTAAGAACTCTGTTGTAATTACATACAAAGTAACTATCAGAGCATTTGGTTCGTACAGTGTTGCTCCAAGTTTTGAAATCAAGTTCTTGATCCAAGACAGTCAGTGCTAGAAATGGGTAACCATCTCAAGCTTGTCTGCTTGGGCACACAGACAGAACAATTTGTGTGTATTCACGATGAAGTTGGAACCATAAGGTAAAAGGGCAGGAAGCATTTAATGCAAAGAAGTTAAAAGAAAGACTTCAGCAATGCCAAGTTCCCTGCACTGTCCCATTAAACCACGTTTAGAACACCCACAGCAGCTGCATCCATTCACAGTGTTTTGTTTTGGGTTTTCTATTGGCTTTCTTGGGACTCAGATGTACATTTAGACATTCAGCCCTCCCTAATTTCAAAAGCCAGATGCAATGACTTCCTGCTACAGCTCAGGTAAGAGTTTCAACTGGTGTCCTGAAGAGAATTTGCAGTTTGTGAACCCCTCATTACACACTGCTGCCAATCCATATTTAAATGTAACCATGAATCACCAAACTCCACTCTAATGACAGTGCAAAACCTGAAGGTTTTGAAATGAAATATTTGTTAGCTCTTGGAAAGTGCCCACAAGCATCACCTGTGTTAATATCCTGCATCTCAGCTTGCCACTCAGCAAATCCTACTCAGAGAACAGAAACTGCATGGCAGCAACAACCCAGCCCCTCACCCAGCTGTGACAAAACGCTCAGAATTTCTGAGGTTCAAACACAGTCAGTTCATTCCCATCGTAGAACTCTCTCAGCTGGTTTGGCTCATATTTTATGGAAGGCTCTTCGATTTGCATCCCAGGCTCCAGGGCGTTCTGCCCCACTATTTTAAGGTTCACCAGTTTGATTTTCCAGGTGTTGCTCCTCACAGGGCAGCTGATGAGCCCAAAGATTTGCTCAAAGACCCCCAAGCAAGCGTTGTCTCTGTGCACTGTGCCAGCCACTGCCACCAGCACCAATCCGTGAGGGGACATGGCACACTTCAGGCCACTGGAATGCAAATTTGGGTTGAAGAGGAGACATTCCTCTTTGACCAAGGACAGCAGGCGCAGGCTCACCATGTCTGCACCCACATACTGTTCCACGTTTTTTTCCAAAGTGTTGTAACAGAACTTCAGTTTGGCATCCTCCCAAAAATGCTGCGGTCCCCATGTCTCTGCAGATTTTACTCCCAGTGGGTGTTGAGAGTTCAGGAGTTCAAAGTACCACTGGCAGAATTCTCCTCCCAGACCACCAACGTCATCTTGTGGTGACTTCTGTCCATTTCCATGACTCTGCAGTCAAGCAAATTTGTTTTCTTAGAACTGTTTAGCAAGATTATCACTTAGAAAAACATCAAATCATGCACACACTTACATTAAACCTTTTAAGTGTTCTGAACCGGAGTGCCTGAAGAGAAACATCAAAGTAAAATCTCATTTATTTTTACAAACATGATTATCTAATGCAGGGAACCAGGACAGGATCCTTGAATTATACCTAGAAAGTGCTTCAGCGTCTTGGTCTCTTTACAAACAAAGAGAAAAATCCTGGTTCTACTGAAAAAGGGCAGGGGAAGGATGCAAAGGGACATTTTTTGGAACTAAATGTACAGTTACTTATTAGGACTTCTCAGTATTTATGACTTGACAGCAAGACTTTTTTTAGAAGTAAATCATATGTTAAGTTTGCTAACACCAAAGTCTAGTAAGTATTAAATTGTGTTATAAGCATTAAGTAATTAAGCATGAAAAGTCTGGATAATTCTGTATGGAAATGTTGTTTCACCACAAGTCAAAATTAATTTCCAATTCCGTTACATAGGTTCAGGTTTCCCATTTCTTCAAAGTGGTGAAGAAAGAAGGGATGAGAATTAAGAGAAAACAAATGCAAAGAAAGATGTATGTGATAAATAAATAAACTGACTTTCTTTTAAATTTATGAGTGTGTTTTAAGGACTTCATTTATGTACCGTTAACCACAGAACTTTGCTAAGAGAAATCTTTTTTCTCTTCTCGAATTATGCACGTGGAAAATTGTTCTGAAAACAATTCTCAGCTAAATCCTATCATCAGTTAATCCCTGAGTGAAAGCTCAATAGGTTCTCAACAGGGACAGAGCTCTCACAGCCCAGGAGGTGGAGCTGCTGCCCACGAGGGCTCTGAACTACAGCAATTAGAACCACAAATAAACCCCTTAAAGCTCATTACACCGCGAGGATTTGCTAAATGGCAAAGATTTTAATTTCAAAATAACCTGTTATTAACAAAACACATTTCTTACGCTTATTAAGCGTTTACAAATACCAAGGGAAAACAAATGGCACCAACCTGGCACATTTTATCAATATATAAACTCTCTAAAATCACAAGGGCCTCTGCAGGACTTCTGTGCCATTCATACTGTTTTCAGTTGTCCCTCAACCCACAAAACTATCTGTGAATATCTCCTATTTTAGTTTATAGGACAATTTAAAAATTCAAAGCATGGAGAAGACCCCACATATTAAGAGTTCAAATACTGTGGAGAACAGACGTTGTAATTTAAAAACCAACCAAACAAACCCAACTAAAACCCCACCAACCAAGAGCTGAAGAGATTTGGGACCTCCCCAGAGGTGCAGAGCCCCATTTGCCCCGTTCATCCCGCGGAAGCAGCGCTGAGCACCGCGAGGATTTCCAGCACTCACCTGTGCAGGAGGTTTCCTGTGCCCCGGCTCCGTGAGCTGCCCGCTCCAGAGCTGCCTCACACGCTCGATGAGGAGGTGTTTCTCCGAGGAAGGGGGCACGGCGACCCCCTGCGCCGCCAAATACTTAAAGATGGTTTCTCTGTAGACTTTCCTGCGCCTCAGAAGTTCCTCCACGTTTTGGCTGTACACCAGAATGGCGTCAATGGCCTCTGCAAAGAAAGAAACTGAGGTTAGAGACACCTCCTTTCACAATAAAACCCCAAGGCTAAGCCATTTCTTAAACTCCTGACCTCCAAACACAGTACAAGTCAAGGTGATAGGACATGAAGAGACTGAAAGTTTGCTTATAAACTGAATTCTGGCCTCATCATATCAGACACAGAATACACCCAAAGGCTTGCAAATGTGCTTCTTGGACAAGAATTCCAGAGAAGTGTTTCAGCAATGCACAGCAGTTCGTGAAAGTGAGGTTCCGCCTCCTTCCTGAAGCCTGCTGGAAATGGAATTAAATCTGTTTTATTTCCACACTAATGTGATTACAACTCCCATGTTCATAAGAAAATGCATCCTAGCACAACAACAGCGCATTGAATAGCAACAATAAACGAAATTCAGCTACAATAAACGAAATTCAGCTACAATAAACGAAATTCAGCTACGAGGCTCTGTGACAGAATGAGGAAACATGACAAACTTAAATTCACTTTTAAAGCAGTCACAGCACAGTTCCCACCTGAACCGAGGCTAGTACTTAACACGGGACCCATAAAGGCCCTAAATCTAAGCAGAAAGAAACAGCTCAAGTAAAACACAAAAATCTTTTCATGTAACCTACAATCACCGCAAAATGTAGGGGAATAAAGGTAAGGAAAAAAAAAAAAACTGCAGGCAAAAACCCTTTTAAAGAAATGTGATGGGCAAGCCTTACAGGTTTTAGTGACATCACATGAAACACACTCAAGACTTTAGGGTGAGCATGCATCACGGCAACAAACCCAGTGGCCTCAGGAAACTCACATAAAAAATTAAGCCTTATGAAACAAATCTCAACAAAGTGACGGGGGGTGGTCACGACTGGAAGCGCCCTGCAAAAAAAGGTGAGCTCAGTGTAGATTCGTATTTTACCCTTTCAAAACCTGAAAGCAAATGCGACTGACGCCAACAGCGAGAGACTCTCGAGCTTTCAATACTTTTAACCGCTAAGGGCACAGCCGCGCTCGCAGCTCACTGCCGAGGTCTGAGAGGAAAAAGATGCGCACAGAGAAGAAGATTTGCTACGAGCCCGTCGCCACCGCAACCTCCTCGGCCTGAACACCCCCGAGCTCCCAGCAGCCGAGCCCCGGAGCTGCTGGGCCGTGCAGGAGAGGGCTCCCGGCAGCGATCCCCTCACCGTCCGAGCCCTGCGAGCCCCGGCCCGCCCGCCGGGCCCGGGGCAGCGAACGCGGCGCTCGGGGCAGGGCCCGGCCCCGCCGGGCAGGCCCCGGCGCTGCCCGCGCACCTTGGCGGCTCTCCGGGTGCACCAGGCGGTTGGTGACGGTGTCGGTGAGCGCCAGCAGCTCGTCGGTGTGCAGGAGCTGCAGCAGGTCCCGGCAGCCCGCCCGCTCCCGCTCGCTCAGCCCCGCGCCCGCCATGGCCGCCCCGCCCGGGCGCGCGCGGTGCTGCGCCGGGAGCCGGCTGGAAAGAGCGGCCGGCACCGAGGTTCCGCGCGGGGAAAGGGCCGGCGGGGAGCGGGCTGCCGTGGATGGATTGTGTGTTATATACATGGAGAGCTTATCGCCGAGCGTATCCTTCCCTTCCAGCCCGTCCTCAACTTGTGCTGAGCCCTGGGGAGAGCAGCACCGTGGAAAGGGACGTGTGGGTCCGTGGCCAGGGGATGTGAGCCGGCAGCGCCCGGCAGCCAGGGGCGACGTCCCTGTCCTGAGGGCATCGGGGACAGAATAGCCGGCCAGGGGATTGTCCTGGGGACATCAGGGTCAGCATGGCCAGACAGGGGCGACATCCCTGTCCTGGGGGCATCAGGGACAGCTAGGGCAGCCTGGGGATTATCCTGGGGACACCAGGGAGAGCATGGCCAGCCAGGAGATTGTCCTGAGGGCATCAGGGACAGCAAGGCCAGCCAAGACAGCAAGAGGATTGTCCTGCTGTGCTCTGGGCTAGGGCGGCCTCGCCTCCAGTCCTGGGGCACCTCTGGGCACCACACCATCAGAAGGTTATCCAGCCATTAGACAGTGTCCAAGGGAGGGCAACAAAGATGGGGAAGGGCCTTGAGGAGAAGCCGTATGAGGAGGGCTGGGTCTCTTCATAGAGGAGGCCTCGCTGCAGTTATAACATCCTCATGAGGGGAAGAGGAGGGACAGACACTGTGGTGACAGTGACAGGACCTGAGGGAACGACCTGAAGTGTCAGGGAAGGTTTAGGCTGGATATTAGAAAAAGGTTCTTCTGCCCAGCACCAGGCTGGCAGAGCTCAAGCAGCGTCTCACTGATGCTCTGAGCACAGGGTGTGACTTAGCACAGGGGGTCCTGTGCAGGGCCAGGAGTTGGACTTGGTGATCCTTGTGGGTCTCATCCAGATCAGGATAGTCTCTGATTTCTATGGTAGTCTCTGATGTCATTCTATGATTTCTGCCACTGCTCACCTCATCTGGACCAAGCCCTCACTGAACATCGGAGCTGCAGCCCCTGTGGGCAGCAAGCAAGTCATCCACTTGTGACTGAGGGAAGAACTGCATGTTCCCAAGTGATGCACGTCCCCAGGACTGGGAAATCCAACAGCACAGCACCTCCTTAAGGAAACAAAGCATAAGTATCCTATAAGCATCCTAAAGATGCCTTTTTTTTTTTTTACTAAATGGAAGCTCTCAACCTTGTGTTGCTCTTCCATTTGGCACTATTTTCTCTGTCGGGGCAGAGCAACCAGTGATGGATGCTTCATAAAAGAGAGAGAAAAGAGAAAGGAGAGATGAACTGAAAAGGGAATAGAAGGCAGCAGAAGCTTCAGCTGAGCTAAGCATCATAAGCTATGTGCCAAGAAAAATAAAGGTGCAACGAGTGCTTGACCTCTCTGTGGCAGAAAAAAACCAACACTCTCCTCCACCCCATGCTTTAATATGGATGTGCAAGAAGACCACCTTTTTGTGCTAAAGCTGTGTGTGATTTCAAACCCAGGAAGACCCAGATTCTGTAAAGACACACAGAAGAACCACGTTTGAATTACTGATGATGCTTTTGCACGAACAACTGAACTCATCATTATGGTGGGCTCTGTTCAGAGCTGTGGCAAGGAACGCTTGCCCTCAAGATCTGATAAACCTTCAACAGAACACTAACGGGAACAGAGAACACATTCCTTATCCCTGTATTTTAGATGATTGTTTCCTCTTTGAGATCTAAAAAAAGTCCACGCAGATCACCCAGGTTGATCAGAAGGAAAACCAGCACACATTCAGCTGAGTAAGAGCTGCTCTCTTGAGCTGCAGCAATGAACTCCATAGCCAGAAAGAGCTGAACAAAATTTGCTCATGAATTTTAAGTTCAACATTCAGATAAAAATTCAGTCTGGAAGCATCTGGAAAGTTTTAACACAATAATGCTTATTGTCTGCTATGCCAAACTTCCCCTCATGTGTACATTGATTTAATATTCTTGATTGGTATCAATCTTGCAAACTACAAATTAGACAATGCGTTTGAGAAATATAAATTACCTTTGCTTCATTTTGCTTATGTTTCAGTAAACCTTTATTTAGATTTGCAGCCTTGAAGGAATAATACCTATCCAGATCTTCTGGAATTCAGAGAAAAAAAAAAAACAACAAAACAAAACAAGCCTTTTTGAAAATTAGATTGAGATGTTTGCTGTGTTTTCAGCAAGAAATGAGGGGGTGGGAGGGCAAGGGAGGGGCAGGTTGCCTCGGAATGGTCACATTCCCTTTAATCCTTAGAGAGGAAAAGTACACTGGCATGAGGGTGGAGAGACTTTTCAATATTCAGGACTGATGTCTACTCACAGCCCCTTTCCTGTTCTGAACCAAGGCCAGCCCTTTGAGCAGGATTATTTATAATTATTTACAATATATTTATATATTATTTTACTTTGTAAGTGCTTCCTCTTTGGGGTGGAAAGGGGATAATCTCAGAAGTAGGTTTCATTTTTTTCCTCTCTTTCTCATAACTCAGAATTCCCTTTAGAGTTTTTATTCAAACTTTTAATTGACTTGAGCATTGAGCAGGAACTGGCATTCCCAAAGGGGAAGAAACAGGAAAATTATTAACCTATATAAACCAAAAGGTGAACAGTACTCTTGTAACAATAAATTGCTGTCGTAATTCAAGGAGTTACTACAAGGGCTTTTGTTGTATATTCTCTCTCCTGTCCATCTGAGGAGGGGCAAAGAAGTTTATACTTGGTGTTAATATATTTAGCAACAAATTTATTAAATGGCTTATGTACGCATTGCCATTTTGATAAATATTTTTGCTGGCAAAAGGTACCTGAGGCCCCTTACCCTTATACCCATGCTCAACTTCCCCAGGCAAGGACCTTGTCAAAATTAGCTGAAGTAGAAAATAAAGGTAAGTTTGAAGTTACACCTACACAAAAAAAAAAAAAATCACCATCCAAATTTTCCAGAAGACAGTCAAAAATCTGCAGTCGAAAAACCCTAGGAATTTACAGGGCTGTGAATAATGAATCTAAATTATCCAGTAATTTCAGATGGCAGTATAGAACTTTCTGAAGCAAAAGAAAAAAGCAGCTACACAGTCTTTCTATCTGAACTTGACAACCAACCAGCAGCAGAGGTTTCTTAAAACAGCTGCACCCAGACTCGCCTGTGGCCCCAAATTTGGATTTTGAGCCCTAGGAATTGACTGCTGGCCCCATGTTGAAGCTTGGTCTGTTCAAATCCAAATATCCACACACCTGGAACATCAAGACCTGGCTTCTTCAACACAGGTGCCATGCAACCATCATGTACCAAACATAACACAGTAGCTCTGAACATCACAGCAGCATTTCCAGAGTGATTCTCCAAAAGACAAGATCAGTTTCTATCAACAACAAAGACAATGTTTTATTGAACAAATCTATGTACAGTACAAAAGGTTTTTAAAATGAAACACTACTGAAGATTTATTGCAGTTTGATGGCTCAGTTTTAATTTGTACTCTTATATAAAATGCAAAGTAAAATAATTTAACATTCAACAAGGAAGCACAAATTTCCTTTCTTGCTGAACCTGTAACAGCTTTTACAAATTAAGAGTCCCAAAATGCATACACTGCATTTAATCAGAAAGGTGTTATACAGTACCAAATAAATTAAGAAAATAGTAGCACTACCACCCCCTTTGGGTCTTTTGTCCATAGCACTGGTGTTAAACAATAGAAGAAATGAGTACAGCTGAACCTTCCATGTGATATTAAAATCACAAAGTTTAATGTTATAAATTATCCAAACTATACAATTCATATAATTTTAATGAATATGGCTAAATAACCAAAGTACCAGTGACCTCGCCCCACAGATACGACCACTTGCAACCTACTTTCAGTATTCCTTTTTTTGTGAAAGGTGCCTACACCAAGCGGCAGCTTTTTGAAATTAGAAATTACATGACCTTTACAGAGAAACATGATGGGGTTAGAAGAGACACTCTTAAAAGGAAAGTTCAAATCCAACTGGAGGAATGTTATTAAATACAATTATGAGCACTGAATTGCACCAACTTGGCTCCAACAAGGCTCCTAAGCTCATGTATAACTTCAGGCAGCTTTAGGGTAGCTGGAGGCTTACATTACACATGTACTTCAGGATTTATTGAATCCAAGTGATACATCTTCAAGGATCTCCAATCATATCACACAATGCCTATGCCTGGGAAAAAACAAAATCAACAAATAAACTCCAATTTTTAAGACTTGTAACCTGTTCTCAGCCTTAAAAGTTGCAGGTTTAGTAAGGGGTAATACTCAAGATAATAAAGAATCCTTTAAAAAGCATGGAGAGTTATTCCACACAATTAGAATTATTCCACACATGATCCAAGTATCTTTTTGCATCTGATTAAAGTTGCTTAATACTGCAACTATCTGAGAATACCAGCGGGTATCAGAAAGTAGCTTAAAGAAAATGCAATGTCTTTTGAAGTGAAAATAATTATTTTAAAACATTACCACCTACTTGCTACTTTAAGTCAATTTAACAGATTCCTGATAATTGTTAGGTGATGCTCATCTTCACCTACGTAAGAATTCATATTTCCTGTTCTCAAGAGTGTATACACTGAATACATGAGAGAAACAAATGGTGGTGTCCCAGAAAAGCATCTTTGAACAAAAAATTACTTTAATGCAGGTACAAAAAATTATGGTCACAGTTTATGCATGTACACAGATGCATTTATCTATACACTTAAACCAAAGATAATACAAAGTCTCAATCATGTTTTTAAAGCATCTTCAAACATATGGAGCTCCAGGGAAAAGGCAAAAAAGCACCAAAGATTAAAAGGTACATTAAAAAGATGTTACACAAACATATTTGTTGTATTTTTGTTGACTTAGTCTTTAGATTTTCAGAACTGTAATACTTGAAAATGAATCTTTTTTTTTCCCAAATATATTTAAGCAATGTCAAGCAAAGAAAGGGGAGCCTGGGAACATTCAACACAGTACCTGGGTCCTTAAAATTTAGTTGGTATCTTGAAAGTAAAAAATGTGAAAGTGCATTTGTCTGATAAGGACCCCATTAAATTTATGTTTAAAACTTTTAATTTATTTATACATGTAAATCTATATATAATGTGTATATATGTATATATAATGAATGATGCAGTTAAATCAGGCTTTTTGCATTTGCAAAAAAAAATTCTTTGGTGCCTCAAACATCATACAAATCTCTGGAAGGGGGTCATAACTGGGATTCATGTAATGCACACATACCTGTGATCATAATTTTATAACCTTTTACGTTAATCCAACTCAAAGATAAGGCAAAACTCTTCTAGAACTCAAGAGCATGATTTTGACTTTGCATTCTTTTTACCTTGCAGGAAGGGGAAAGGAAGCAGAATCAATGGAAATATCTGTTTACTTCCACAGAGGATTATTAGCAGAGGCATTACTGAACTACTGAGTTTGTGTTCCAGAACCCCTTCACAGCCAATCTTACAGAGAAACCCTTGTGAGCCATTGCTACAATGAACAGGGGATTTTATGCACCCCCTGATTTTTTACACATTAATTTTCACCCACCTGTTGATTTAAGCCCTGCACACACTGTGACAAACTCTTCAGTGACAGCTGAGCAGAACAGTTGCTCCGTGCTGTCCTGCATTTCTGGAATGACTCTGAGCATCAGTTTGCACCCCTGGGCCTCCCCTGCCTGCAATCCCACTGCAATTTCCATAGAACAGGATCCCAAATAAAAAAAAAAAAATTATGTGGCAAGACAGTGTGAGATAAATTAGAGGATAAATCAGCACAGTAATTGGACAGTGTGCGTGTTTGCCGCACCTCTGCCTTAGGGTAGGAAGACCGACAATTACAACAGCATCTTTTTGGTTTCAAAATCTTCTGTATTTCAGTTTTCCACACAGAATTGAAGG
>VYZR01016517.1:48921-68072 GCA_013400675.1 Oxylabes madagascariensis
GTGTCACAAATATGTCCTGTGTGTAGTTAGTGATATCTGAGGTGTCAGCAGGTGCTGGATACTGACCTAACACTGGCCTTGTTTCCCAGCTTGGCGCGGCTGCAGGCAGCCATGGAGCGGTTCGGGGTGAAGTCGGCGCCGTCGCGGAACCGCTCCAAGACCGCCCTGTACGTGACGCCGCAGGACCGCGTGACGGAGTTCGGCAGCGAGCTGCACGAGGACGGCGGGAAGCTCTTCTGCACCTCCTGCAACGTGGTGCTCAACCACGTCCGCAAGTCGGCCATCAACGACCACCTCAAGTCCAAAACGCACACCAAGAGGAAGGCGGAGTTCGAGGAGCAGAACGTCAGGAAGAAGCAGAGGACTCTGACGGCCTCCCTGCAGTGCAACAGCGCTGCCCAGACAGAGAAAAGCAGCGTGATCCAGGACTTTGTGAAAATGTGCCTGGAGGCCAACATCCCCCTGGAGAAGGCGGATCACCCCTCGGTGCGAGCCTTCCTGTCCCGCTACGTTAAGAACGGCAGCTCCATACCCAAGTCGGAGCAGCTAAGGAAAGCCTACCTGCCTGACGGCTACGACAATGAGAACCAGCTCATCAACACCGAAGACCGCTGAGAAGAGAACTGTTTTCATCCTCCTTGTGAAGTTTTACATATTGATGGTGTGGTTTATTTTTATATTCATGCATATATACAGTGTTACATATTGATTTTACAAGCTATTTTGTATTCTTGTAGAAATGACAATCTACTCCTGGACTTGGTGGTGTGCCACAGATTGTTGCTAACCCTGCTGTGGACTTCCAAGCTACACTGATGTAGAGCTCGTGAGGAATGTAGGGAGCGTCCCTGGCATACACCTGATCTCTGTTCAGTCCAGCTGTAACTGAGGCTGAGAAAAAGGCACTTGAATGGAGGACCACACTCCACAGTGCATCTAAGAAGATGGTGTGGTAGGGATTGCTACTCGTGGCAGTGGATTGCTTTGTCCAGTATCCTGTCCCTGAGTGACCAAGAAGAGGTGCTGCACCTTTGAAATGGAAGAAGCTCTAGGATGGTTAGTTAAAGTATCACTGCTCTGTTGGGGAAGGACTACTGCAACTTTCTATTCAAGCTTGGTTTACGTTTTGAAATAGGAAACTTTTTTCTTCTAGAACTCTCTCTTACGCTGTTTGGTGCAACTGTGGATGTATTCATGATCCAGCTTAACCTGCCAGTCTCTTGTGCTGACCTCTGAACTCCACTATTCTCATAAGGCTGGGAGTTCTGCAGGTTTGCCATATCTGCTTTTCTGAAATCACGGTTCCTTTGTCTTGGTTTCACGTGCCCCCTTCCGTTTCAGTGCCAATATTTGAAAGCTGAGTAGACAAACCAGTAACTGAGTGTGGTTTGCAGTGCAGCTGATGTCAAATGAAACTTATGCTGGACCAAGTTCTTAGCAGAGAAGATTAATGCCTTTTTCCTACTAGCAGGAAGGACTAAGCTAAATCTAAACTGGGGATGGCAGAAGCACTAAACTGAGGAGTTGGGAAGGTTTTTGCGTTGTGCACAGGAGAAGAGGCTGCTCCATCTTTCCCTGAAGGTCCTTTACACCTCTGGCCTTGTCATGAGCCTTTCAGTCAAGGGAGATGTAGTGATTAAAACAGTTCTTAAAAGCAGTTACTGCAAAGGCTCTTCAGTACTTGTAAACACAAGTAGGAAGGCACATACACTGAACTCATACTGGAATTACAGACCTGGGCTGTATTTCTTACTCTGTGCCATGGCCACATCTATTGGACTGGCAAAAAGCAAAATGGGAAATTGAAGAATTTTAATAATCTTACTCTCTCCAAAATCTAATCTGTTCCTAAGCTCTTCCAAATGATGATGCCAAATAGTTCACTTGACACAAGTGTTCGATAAAGGTTTTAAATGAAATGAGGGAGTACTGTGCAAAGTGCTGGAATACAACTGACCTCTGCCTGCTCTAGATCTCCTGGAGATGCTCTGGGTTCAGAGAGGTGCCAAGCATCTCCTGGGAGCACAGGAATCCTCCCTCTCCGTGGGTACAATGGCATAAGGATGCTTTAACTCCTGAGGGTGGAGCCAGTTGTCCAGCTTCCTTTCCCCAGCAGAGTCTCACAGCAGTTTATTTACAGCAATACCAAGGAATTGCTGAAAAGAGACAAAATAACCAGATTATTTTGGGTTTGGAGCTATTTCCCCAGCTGTATCTAGAGCAGTCTCCTTTGCTGGGCTGAGACTTACATACTTGGTTACAACTGGGTTTTTGTGCAATTAGCCTGCAGAAATGCACTTGTGTTCCATGTCCTCCTATGAAACCTGCTGGAATAAATGGACAGAGCTAAAAAGCAGGTGGTTTCTTACCCACGTGCATCAGTCCAGGGATGCTCAGCCCACTGCTGCTCTAGGACTTCAGACAGAAATAACAGTAGCAACTTTTTAGTCTAATCCTAGAGATCAAGATATGCCTTCCTAAATACCATTTTTTATTGCACAAGCTTGGGTTTAGCTTAAAATCCTTAACTGCCTTGGGCTAGAACTGTTAAATAAACCTTCTGAAGCCAAGTGAAAGGTAAACTGCCAATAGCCTTTTCTGTCCTGACAAGAATTGAAAGTATTTTCTCATAGCCGCTGTTTCCTTACAGTGAAACAACATCCTTGCTTTAATTTTTAATCTTTTTTGAAACCTCAGCAGTGCTGTGTTAGGACTGAAGCAAATGGAGAATAATGGGATATTGAGAAAACAAAAGCAGCTAGAGAAATGGGATAGTCAAAAGGTAGGAATTTGGGGTAGTTCAATCAGTTTTGCTAATATGGGATTTTCCAGGCTGCACCCCATAACAGTTTTATATAGGATTAGATGCTGTATGTTCTTCCCTTGACTGACAGACTGACAGACATTTTGAAATGCTTCATGGAAACATTAAATAGGCTCTTGCATAACTGAAAAAAAAGAAAAAAATCAAGTTGCCTTCAAAGTTACGGTTTTACATTAAAAAAAAAAGGCAAGTGTAATGAATTTAATTTGCAGGACACTGCTGTCCTAATAATAGGATATTTTCATTTAAAAATAAAGCCACAATACCTTTCAATGTTTTTTGAAAATCAAGATGTTGATCCATTGCAACGAACATTAACAATGGAGTAAAACTATGAGAAATAAAGCACTTCCAGGTAATCTAGAAAGAATGAGTAAGTTTAGAACCATGAACTTAAACCTAATCATGAAGACATTTTTAGAGAAAATATGAGTAAATGGTTGCCTTCTGTCATGAAACAGAGTCCTGCAAACACTCAAATTCAGAATGTAATTTTGCCAGTATGGTTGCAGTTGGATAAACCATAACTTTCTTTTAATTGCTGTTGTTCTTAGGGAAGATTTACAGCAGTTTTCTAATCTGTCTAAACCTACGGAATAACTAAATCCTAGTTTTGAGGCTGTGATGGAGTTGTCTGAACGGACACCATGGGGGTTTAATTTCTTGTGCAAGAATATATTTCCTGTAAAGAAGAAAACTCTCAGAAGTAAAGGCAGGATGGTAACAATGTCAGCTTTTCACTTTAAGTCCAAACGTAGGGATAAGCTCTAAGGGATACTTTCTGCCTGGTGGTTTTAGGAATATATCTGAACCCTAAATGTAATAGAAAAAAATTAAAAGAAGAAATATTTTCTTCTCTGACCAATACTTAAACTAATTTAGCCAAATCAGCTAAAATTACTCCCAAGTGCTTTTCTTGAAACAATACTTGCAAAGAGTGAAATACAAACAGGAGCATTCTCTGTGGTGTGACTCCTTACACGGACACACCGTGATAGTTTCAGCTTGCATGTTCTTGAAAAAACATGAGCAAGCTTCAAAATTTTTAATCATTTTGAAGCCTGTAATTTGGCAGGTCCCATGGGAAGGCAAAGCATTCAGCATAATGAAAGGGAAATGTGTTTTTCAACAGAGAGGGAAACTTGTTCTGCAAAGTATGGGATATTCTCATGATAGAAAGAAAGGCTGGTTTTAGCCAGAGCCCCTTTTAGCAATTCTGTTGAACTGAAGAGTGAGATGCTCCCTGTTAGGTTTTGCAGCATGATGAGCTGGTTTTCAGGAAAAAAAAAAAAAGCTGGAAGTTTGGCAAGGATAATCTCTATTTATATTTACATATAAAGAGAGGCAAGGCTCACTGTTGTTGCATTCACATTGTACTCACTGCTACTTTGTGTAATTTGAGTGCTTGTTGTCTTTGTACAATTTTAAAGTCGTGTCTAACTTTCAAAATATTTTTATTTTAACAAAGCTTCTCACTGTAATAGTGCTGTTTTAGAGTTTAGTCTCTTTTGGTCTAATGAAGATGCTTTATTTTTGTTTTGGTGGTAGGGATGTTTTGTTGATGGTGAGTGGCCACAGAAATGGTTTTATTTAAAAAAGTCATGAACTTATGATTAGATACTAGAGTGAGGCTGAAGATACCTGGGTCCTGCAGTGCCACAAGACTTCCTGCAGGAACAGTAAGACCAGAGTAAGTGATTTAAGTTTTTATATTAAAACAATACTGAAGAGAAATACTTTACATTGTAAAGTTTTCACTTGGTAATGAAAAAAACGGTCTCCTTAAAAAGAAAAATAAAGGTATTCCTTTTTTATAGAATTTATGCATGATTTCTTATTTTACCAATTCAGTGGATTAAGGACATGTGGTAGTTCTCACAGAGTGGTGTACTGTAAGACAGAAGAAATGGATGGGGACAGGAAAAATTAAGGAGCTGCTGCTGTAGCTTAAGGTAACATCAGATATTGAAGCAGTTGGTTGATTTATCTGTGCAGTGACACTGAAGTCTGTTTCAGGACTAGTTATACAGAACCTCTGCTTCCTGTCAGTTCCTGATTTTCTTCATGGTGACAGGAATTCCCTAATGATGCCTTCTGCTCCAAGTGTTGTGCATTTTGACTGTTGTGCATTTTGACACGGCAGTAAATGATCAGTAGTTGCAGGATCTTGCAGCTATCCAAGGCCTCACATCCAAAAAGGTCACAGTTTGATCCCTCTCCCTTGAGGACTTTATCAAAATTGAGCAAATAGCATCAACCCACCAAAAATTATCTTCAAGTGTGGGTTTGATTGTTTACACTTTTCCTGAATTCTGACCTGTCTTGACATCTCAGGATGGATCAATGATAAATTCAGGCAACCTCTTGACTGATGAATTTATGAACCATTATTTTCTCATTTTCAGTCATTTCCAGGTCACAGCACATTAAGATCAAGTGCTTTTTGTTGTGAAATGGAAAAGCAGAATAGAAATAAACATACCCTTTGTAAAATTTTCTTGTGTGGACAATTCGTGTATGAAACAGCACACACACACTTGCAAAATCAAGTCAGGGTTTGTGTGGAAGCTGCTGCAGAACCAGGTGAAGCAAATATTTAAAGTTTAGTAATTAGGCCATGCAGAATTCTGATAGTGACATTTTACCTTTTGAACTGAATCAAGGCAGTTCAGTCCATATCCAGGATGCAGCAGGATCAAGTACACACACCTTTCAGGCCACAGTGATAGTGATAATTAGGTTTGACATTTGTTACTTGCATAGGCTGGAGGGGAGACAATCTGTGGCAGTTCTGCCTGGTTTTTTTTCCCCTCATCCCACCACTTTTTTTTACATGGGGTTTGGAATTTGTGGCTCATGTGGTGGTAGAGGCCACCTCTTTCATATCCAAAAGCACATCTCAGGTAGGAGCAGAAAGTGCAGGATGAGAGTTGGAATACAGAGAGCTACTGCAGCTCAGTTGAAGATAGTTCAGTAGTTGTGTTCAGAGCTGTAAGAAAAGTATTCAGGGACTTTAGAGGTTCTCAGGAGGGGTTTGTATATTGCTTTGCCTCAAGTGGTTTTTTAATCTGTCCTCCAGTGTACAAAATAGCCCAAATTCAGCACTGGATTTCACTGCAGTAATTGACTTCCATAAGAAGTAATTGACAGCTTCTCACCTTAATTTTTCTATAATTAGCTTTAAATTGCTTCCTCCCTCCCCTTATTTCTGAAGCCTGTCATTACCTCAAGACAAACCCAACAGCTACAATACCCATGGTTGCACTTAGGGAAGTGTTTTACAAACAGCAACCCCCCGAGTGGAACTTTAAGCAGCTCTGGACTGAATGAACTGAGCCCCCTTGTGAGAGCCCCCAAGCTCAGCCTACAGTTCAGAACCTGGCTCAAGATGTGTGCTTTGGTTTAACAAGGCTCAGCTCATCTCCTGAAACTGAAATTCCTGAGGGAAAAGCGGGGAGATGCAAAGAATCTCATGTTGTGAAGGACTGCCATCAAAATGAAGGAGCTGATCCCTTCTTTAACAGGGAATTACAGGAGTTAAGCTGCAGGGCCACCTTGGCTGGTGCAGCAGCAAATCCTGAGCTCTGTGATCACCAGTGACAGGCGAGGAGCTGGTGGGACACTGGAACACTGTTGTTCCTTTAAGGCACTGAGACCTCCTTCATGCAGTGTTAAAAGGTGATTTTCAGCAGACTTCCTGGAGCCCACTCTCAGAACGCTTGTCTCACTCTGTGGTTTCCTGCAAACAGGAAAGATGCAGCCCCGAAATAGAACGTTGGTCTCGTCAGAAGCAAAACTGAGGTGGGACAGGAAGAACGTTGCATAGATTATGGCTGGGTTTTTCTTTTCACGTGCACTCAGTAAAGTAGCAACAGCCCTGACAGAAGGAACTGAATCAAGTTTCTATTTATAGCAATCCTCAGGTCTGAATTTCACCCCGTATTTTTGGAGCTTCTTCCTCCAAAATAATCATATCCAACACAGAGAACTGTGATAGTTGTGTTTAAGTTGAATTAGTTCTTTGAATTCAATTGCACTGAAGGAGGGTTTTTAAACACCTGAGGTCTGTTATGATTCAGCAAAGAAGTTACTGAGTTACTACAGACAGTGCAAATCAGTGCCCATCTGGTGACATCTTTTTCTGCCCTTTCCTAATTACACAGTTTTGGATTAGGACTCTCATTCCTTACTTTGACAAATACTTATTTTATATTTATTTAGCATTTACTATCCCTTGAAACATGCTTTTAAAGCAAAACTAGACTCTTGCAGCAACTCAAATCCATTAAGGGAATTAAATAATAAAATTAAAAAAACCTAAATTACCATTTCGAGATCGAAAAGATCTCATTTGTATCTCAATGACATCATAAAAATAGAATGGCTCAAGATGGTAATTAAGTCTCAACAAGAGAAGAACTTCCCTGAATAACCATTTTTTCTCCCGGAGCTGGCTATTGATGCAGCCACCACCAGGTGTCTTCAGTGCACAAAAACACAATTTGTGGGAGGAGTGTTTTGGCTCAAGTGGAGCCCTGCTGTTTGGGCACTTACACTCAAGGAGTTTTCTTCCATAAATATTTTCCATTTAGGCTGGATTGGAATTTTTGTCAGGCCTTTTCAGTTCCTCACAAACATCAGTAGGATTCTCCTGATCATCACACAATCCATCCAAACACAAAATTTTTGATAAAAAAAAGAAATCCAAACATTACATTTCAGAAAGTTGTCCCATTATTTTCTCCAAAACATTACTCTGGGAAGAAAATCCTGGTAATTTAGACTTTGGCAAGCATGTCCATCATAAGCAGAGGTGACAATTGCTATATCCAAAATTCCTGTTTGCCTTCAATTTGGTTTTAATTTTATCAAGAAACTTTGCACAGGCGGAAGTTTTTGGGAAGATTCAGCGAAGTGCTTCAATGTCTTAAAAATATTTAGGAGGAAAAAATCTCAAAAGACATGCTGACAAAGGAACACACAGAATCCAAATTACTTGTCCTTATGAAGATGCTGAGAACAAGCAGCAGAAACAATCATCCCTTACAGTGCAGATGCTTGTGTGAATAGTTAATTTTTTCAACTTCTTAATTGATTGATGTTGAATTAGAATCATGCTGAAGCACTGAACAAGTTTAAAATCCTGCTTTGCAATCCTCCTCTCTGTTATCCTGCTTCTTGTAAAATCAAAGCCTCCCTTGCAGGAGCATCTTTCAAAAAACCAAAAAAACTTTGTTCATTGTTCTGTGAGGGGAGCCAGGAGCCAGAGAAGGGGAGATGTTTTTCAAACCCGCAGGATCATCTTCTCTTTCCAAAGCCCAGACAATAAAGGTTTCTCCTAAATAAAAAGGACATTCCTGTACATTCTCCAGGTAATGCTGGCTCAGAGCACTTGTCAAGTTCACAATAAGATGTGGCATCATAATTAAACCTGTCTGTAACTATTAAACATTACAGGTGGAGAACAGAAACCAAAGCAGTGCTCAGTGCACCCTGGAGATAATGAGTCTTATTTTATTACCATAGCAGAGCCTCCTAATTTAATTGAAAAGGATGATAATGATAGTAAGCTGAGAAATATTCAGTAACTGGCTAGATAAGAACTCCAGCACCTGAGGACAAAGTACTTTTGAACCATGGCCAAAGGTTTAGGTAGCATTCAACCCTGAGCTTGAAATCTGGAAATCCTACAAGCTGTAGGTCGAGTCTGCAGTCACATTATCCTTAATTTGACAGTCTATCTGTAATTACTTAACTACATCTAATTATCATCCCACTTTCAACTTTGAATGGCCACAGTTTTTAGTAAGAGGCTCTGCTAATTTGGACTGATGTGAGGACTACACTGTGCCCAGTATCCTCCTGTGATAAAGCACTGCTAAAATGACACAATTACTACAAATATCAAAATAATGCTTATAGGAGCATTATTACACAAACAAAAGTCTTGCAAGTCAGTCTCTACAGAACCATGATGGAAATATTTTTTTTTAATGCACTTCCATCTTACCCCTTCTAAACTTGTTTGGTTTTTATTTTGGTCAAATGAAGTTGGGAGCTGAAGCCAACTTATTTAAGCTTTGTATGTTGCAAAGCTGTCCACAGACAAAACAATCCAGCTCTAGAAAACCATCAAGTGTACACCAGAAAAACCTCATTAGTGTTTCTTTAAAATGGGCGGAAAAAAGTGAAAAGGACTAAAATTCAATTTCTATTTGCAAAATTGCGTTCCTCAAAAAAAATCCCAATGGCAATATAAATACATACAATTACTAAAATAAAATTTTCTATCATTCCTTGAGAAACCCTCTCGGAAGCTCGGGGAAGGTGTTTAATGAGTTGCCAGAACTGTTGTGCTCATTACAATGGATTGAAGAATTGGAGAATCCTCCTTATCTGCTGCTGGAACATCTTCGTGTGTTGGAAGAGATGAGAAGTTCAGTACCCTGAGCAGTAGAGCAGCAAAATATTTGACAGGTATGTGAGAACAAGTGAAACAACTCCTAACTCCGCCTTCACATTTTGCATTGTATAAAGTGCCACTGTATTTCCATCTGTGCACTCATCCAAACTTCCTCCAAATGCTTTTGTGGCGAACTCTGAGCATCTGTGTATTTTAACCAGGCTCTTTCTTCTTCTCTGAAGGTCAGACGGACGTGGAAGACTCTGGTCCTTAATCATGGCCAAAGTGACCCCTGCTGGGAACGCTGATCCTGGGAGAGGAAAGAGCTTTTTGAGCCAACAGAAGGATATCTTAATACTGCTGCTTGGAAACTTGCAGCTTGTTGGGAATGTTGATGGTGTAAAATGATCCTGGTTCTGACCAATGGCAACTGAAGACTACAAATCAAAAGTGATACACGTGCATGGCTTGTAGCAGTGAGACTCTCTGGTGTGTGGCACTGGTTAATGTCAGAGGATACTAGATCATTATGAACCCATTGATATTTTGTTCCCTAGTTCAGTTTTTGGGTTCATTTCTTTCTTGATGTTTTGCTTGTGTGAGTAAGTTCCTGCCACTAACAGAGGGCAGACTGCATTCACTTCAATGTTTACCAGCTGACAACTCTGTGTCCAATTTTATTCATGCTGACTACCTGGCAGGTGAAGAGAAGTTATCAAGACTTCCTAAATCTGAGGATTGTCAGCATCTCTTGTCCTGCTTGCCTGGAAAGTACTTGTGTGCCTTTTAAGCCACTTTTCTTCATCGTTTCCAGAATTTCATCTGCAATGGAAAGCGCAGTGTTTACAAATTACTTGAAATTGGTTACAGAAGATAGTTCTAAGGTATCTGGCAAGCTGTAAAGCAAAGTTTATAAACTCTGTCCTCTTAGTATTTCAGACAGGAAATTTTATGCAAAATAATCTCCCACCAAGCACAAATGAAGCTCACAGTTTGCAAACTGAAGTTCAGTATCTTGCTAGAACTCTGTATGAAGCTAAACTGTAGGAGAAAGTGAAATTTGTAGCACTTTCTCACAAAAGCTGCCTAATAAATCAGGTGTGAAGAATAATCTTGACATTACATAATCATTTGTGGCCATTAAGCATTAGATCAGAAGGAACAAGTCAAAATCTCTTCTCTAAAATGAAAGACATCACATTTCCCACTAAGCCTTTTAGGTTAACACCACCATTCTCCTCCATAAGAAAGAATTGGCCTGGCGTCATTAATTAATTCAGACTTAATTAATCCACCTTCAGACTTGGAATCAAACTCCTGCAGAGCTGCTGGGGTCCCACACACTTTCACTTTCCATACTAGCTTGGGGAGTTCTTATTTTTGATAAATTTGCTTGCATTTTTGGTCTAGCTGTGATCAACACTTTGATTTATACCATGTTAAACCTGGTTGGGCACATTGGAATGTCCAAGGACAGTGATCACCTGGATTATTTTCTTTAATTGTGACCAAGTAGAATAATCCTCCTGGTGAAAGCAGGTCTGGTACTAATGGGAAAACTCTATCCATGACTTCTCTGCCCTGTTTGCCCCCAGCCCAGGATGCCTCTATTCCATGGCTATTCACCTAGGAAAAAGGAAAGCAAAGATTGTCATAATATAGACTGACAGAATTGTCACAACAACAGACAGTAGCAATATTATTTTTACTGTGTATTTCAAAATTTTCCTACCTCTTCAGAAGGTGTCACCACATATGGTGGGTTAAACAGCAGTAGATCAACCTTCCCATTTAATCTTGGGGATAATCCTTTGACCTGTAGGTGAAGTTGATGATTGTGTGGGGTTTCTTTTTGGGAATATGAAGAAAGCAAATGTTTTGTAAACATACAGTTACATAGTGCAGTTGTTCAGCCATTTTAAATCCCATTTATTGTGGCCTACCTACCTACATCATCTTTTATAAACATATAAAAGGGTTAAAGAGATGAGGAAAATTAGCTTTTCTCCATATCAAATTTGGTAAGAAACTAAAGGTAACAACAGACACAAGTTCTAATTAAATCAGAAAAGGCTGAGAACCAAGAACTGCATAATTTTAGACAAAGGACTATGATAATGTCAGGCCACTGTAGAATTTCTTGTCCAGCACTTTCCAAACTATATCTACAGATTTTTTTTTTTTAAATCAATACAATGGATTTTTAGAACTTAATTTTGAATTTTAGAGCTTGAGTAGTTGGTTGGGGGTTTTTTGGCAGGGGGTGATGTCCAGAGTTCCCTTCCAACCCTAACTATTGTGTGAGTCCATGATCTCCAGTAAGTAATAAAAAATTACACAAACTATGAAGGAGATACTATTGAAACCTCTCCCTTACCAAGTCAGTAATGACAGGCTGCAGGTGAACATTGTTAAGCAGAGCTGTCTCCTGGGTACAGTAAGCTGCCATGGGGTTGATATCTGTGCATCTGAAAGGGAAATATTACAAAGTGTAAGCTATAGGCTACTGTACCTGGAAGCTTAACCCTACGAACCACAAGCTAGTTTATAGAGCCACAGAGTATTCTGAGTTAAAAGGGACTCACAAGGATTAAAGCCAGAAAACACAAGTGTAGGCTTAGCAACTTGTCTGAGAAATGGGAAAATGGATTTCTAGTCACAGCCCAACTCATTTGTTACAGAACCTGAAGTAAATAATTCAGGCTGCACCATAAGCTTAAAAATGCTCAACAGGCTTTCTTTGCTTTGATTCATGTATCTGTAGAATTGAGAAAAGGATAGTTTTTAATATGTGAAAATGAAAAGTATGTATGAGAGGGCTAAGCATCCTTTATTATTGCATGCAACAGTTGAGGTGCTGTTATACTTACATGTACAATGCACTGGGTCCAAGGATGGAAGAAGCCAGGAATGCTGAAACCACACCAGATCCAGATCCTATTTCAAGGCAGATCTCAACTCTAAAGAGAGAACAAACACTCCGGATGACTTTTGTTTGTTACAGACACGGAATTGCTCAACACCGCGTTGTAGAACACGCTGTCCTCCCAGAGATGCTGAAGTACAGAATCACAGAATATCCTGAGCTGGAAGGGACTCACAAGATCACCCAGTTCAACCCCTGGCGCTGCACAGACACCCCAACAATCCCAAATCCCACGCTGTGCATCCCTGGGAGCGCTGTCCAAAGACTTTCTGAGCTGTCAGGCTGGTGCTGTGACCATTCCCTGGGGAGCCTTTTCCCCACCAGCCTCCGGGAGAAGAACCTTTTCCTGACATCCATCCTAACCCTTCCCGGCACGGCTTCAGGCCATCACAGAGAGCAGGATCAGCGCTGGCCCCTCCGCTGCCGCTCCTGAGAAGGCTGCACACAGGACGAGGTTTCCTTTTCTCCAGGCTGAAGAAGCCAAGCTCCCTCAGCCGCTCCGGGCACGGCTTCCCCCGCAGGCCCTTCCCCATCCCCGCAGCCCCTCAGGACGCTCTCCAATGGCTTTAACACCGCCGTGCCCCGCTCCCCGCTCCTGCCCGGCCCTACCGAGCCTCCCGCAGCCTGCCCGCGTCCCTCTCCAGCGCATCCAGCAGCAGGAAGGTGTCCTCGGCCGGCTCGTACACGTCCCGAAAGGGGCCCCGCGGCCCCAGGGGCCCGTACCGCGGGGTGGGCAGCGCCATCGCGGCCCGCATCCGGGGGAAGGGGAGGGACGAGGGCAGGAACGGGGCGGGATCCCCTCAGCGTCGCCCGGTGACGCTGGGGTGTGCTGGTCGCGGAATTCCAGCGGTGCGGTGCGGTCGGAGCGCCTGGAACAGCCCCGGTTCCGTGGGCGCACTGCGGGCCCGCCGCCGCCGCCCCTGAGGGCCGGCAGGGAGGGAGGCGCCGCGGCTCCGGCTCCTCACGTCGGTGTCGCCCTCACGAACTGTGCTTCCCTCACGGAAACCACCACGGGGAGTCAGCACGAACCCGAGGGAAAGAGGCGCTGAGGACGTTTCTGAAACCCTTATTTTGATATCCGAATAAAAAAGACTATATTTGTGTGATTCTTAGCCAGCAACGCTAGACAGCATCCTTATGTACCAAGCACCTGAACTTGAGAGTCACAGAAACACAGATTGGTTTGGGTTGGGAGGGACCTTAAAGCTCATCTCATTCCGTCCCCCCATGGGCAGGGACACCTTCCACTGTCTCAGATTGCTCCAAGCCCCATCCAGCCTGGCCTTCCAGGGATCCAGGGGCAGCCACAGCTTCCCTGGGCACCCTGTGCCAGGGCCTGCCCACCCTCACTCAGTAAAAGGATTTCTTCCTAATATTCACTCTGTACTTACTCTCTTTCCATCTGAAGCCATTCCTCACTGTTCTGTCACGGCAGCCCCTTGTAAATAGTCTCTCTCCATCTTCCTCGCAGGCTCCTTTCGGGTACTGGGAGGCTGCAATTCCATCATCCTGAAGCCTTTTCCAGGCTGAACAATCCCAATTCTTTCAGCCTTTCCTCCCAGCAGAGCTGCTCCATCCCTGTGACCATACTGGTGCCTCCTCTGAACTCTCTCCAGCAGCTCCAGCTCCTTCCTGTGCTGGGATCCCAGAGCTGGAGGCAGACTCTAACAGAAATAAGGCTCTGCAAAATTAAGAATTGAGGAAAAAATTTCAGGCCACAGATCAGATTAATAATTTTCTCTACTCAACAAAACCCAAAGGCGTTCTGATCAAAAGCAGAAGAAAGAGCTAAACAGGTTTTAATTCCCATTAAATGTCTGTGTTGGATTATTAATGCCCTGAACACTCAAATTCTGAGTGAAGTGACTATCTAGGTCAATGAAGGAAAAAAGTGATGTTAAGAAAGTCAGTGCAATCAGATATCCAGAGATTAATATTCACAGATCCAAAGATGAGGTTTTGACTCAAGGATGGTTTTTGTCCTGTCATGGAAATGAAACCACCAAGCTTTGTCTTAAAATAGGCTTCTTGCTCTAGTGTCTTTAAAAAGCAATTCTAGAAACTCAGAAATTCAGAAAATTTCAGTTTCCAGAGTAAATTTATTCATGGACCTGATTTTGTACTAATACTACCTTTTAATTTAAAATGTTACTTTCTCTTCAGGAGACAATACCAGCTTTTTTTGGCTCCAAAGGAAACATCGTAGATGCTCCTTCATTTCATCTGACTTCCCAAAGATTTCTGTTGTGCCCAAGAAACAAGCACTTGTAAAACATATTAAGCTTGCATAAAATTCCATTCCTTGGGCCAAATGAAGTCATGTTAAGAGACAGAATTTTGCACTGTACCCATATTAGGAAAATTAATTCTTCGGGTATATTTTTTTAATCTCTCCAGGTGGTCAAGCTTTGGAGGGCAGTAGGAGAAATGACTTCACCTCCTTCAGCTGTACTGGTTATTATTTTTGGCTGTTTCATACTTCATGAAATCTGGTTAATTATTATTGGGGTTTTTTTTTTTAATACTTCTAAGTCCTTGTGGGTGAATTTTATAAAACATTTATTTTTACTGCTTATATAAGTATCTACCTAAAATGTTTTTCTTGGTAGACAACTGTACTGTTTTTGCCAAAACAGATTCTATTTCAATTTTGGGAAATTGTTGGAAAGCTGATACTCCCGTTTTTCAACGGTGCCTGTGCCATGTTATTAAACCGGGCTTTATGGAGATGAAAAATTGATCTTGATAGGAATCAACTATTTGTTTACACTAAGCTGTGTGGCTTCTTCCCATCTGGAATTCAGTGCCATGCCTCTCATACAGAATCCTTAACCCATGATTTCCTGTCAGCCCTCAGAGGCTTCCTCTGTAAAATTCTCAAACATTTCACAGATGCATCTCGTGGAAGAGAGAGACCTAGGCCTGTGCTGGACCTGGGAATTCTCCTGTTTTACTGCATTTGAGGAAGTAGAGCCACCAGGATAACTGCAAAGACAGAACTGCTAAGAGAAGGCTGGAAGAAACCTCATAATTTCTCTCTTCAACTGAGCAAGCATCTTCCTAAAAGTAGATCATTTTCTTGCCATCAGTATTTCTAATTAAAAGATAACACTTCAGTGCTCTAATAATTAGAAACCTTGTAGATCCTGGCCTAAATACAGAGGGGATAGGTTTTATACTCATTTTTCTGGTAAGTATGTAAACTTAAGCAATTCTTTTCATAGTTTTTCTTGGTAGATTTGTAGGCAAAGAGAAGTTCTCATCAGCCTTTATTCTGCTTGACTAAACAAAACATGCTCTTAAAAGTCTCTTGTCACAAGACATTATTTTCATTTCTCTTACTACACTTCTAGACTTTCTGCATATGGATTCAAGTCTGACTTCACCCTAAATGTGACTGGCACAAAATATTACAGGTAATGCCTTACTGATGCTTTGAAGAATTTACAAGCTTCATTATCCCTTGTGGAACTTTCATGGTACATGCCAGGCTCATGGTTGCACTTGCTTTGCAGAAATGGGTTTTGCCCTTTTGTGATCAGCTGGTTTTCCTAAGTTTTCCTCAATAATTTCCAAATAACTGACCATAGAGTGAGAATTTTGTAGCACTTTATTGGTTTTAATAGTTCCCTATTTGCATGCCTATTGCTCACAATCTGATCATTTCGTTTTAAACTGATGTCTCCTGATTTCCTGTTGTCATCACAGTAATGCCAAAGATCCTGATGAAAACACTAAGCACAATCAGCCCCAGGACTGAAATTTCAGGAGTCACCATTAGCGACTGAATCTGTCACTATTCCTTTTCAGTACAGTATATCACTAAACTTAATCAGTTTCTTGTCCACTTCATGCTCCTGCTGCCAATTCCAGCTTAGTTCATACTTTTTCCACATGATATCACATCTCAAGCTGCATGGGAGCCTAAGCAGATGAATTTTTGGTGTTTAAAATTGGAGACAGACACTGCAGTAATGTTGCAAGGTGTCCTGCCTCTGCCACATGGCCAAAATCATCACTTGGCTGTTATTTTTAATTGTTATCCCAGGTCAGTGGTATAGAGGTCCAGCAGTTTTCCTTCTTGTCCTCTTGAACACATGTCCAAACTTTTTTGCTCTAGTATTTCATATTTTCAGTAGAAATATAGAATCATAAAATGGTTTGGGTTAGAAGGAATTTAAAGATCATCTCATTCCAACATCCTGCCACGGGCAGGGTCACCTTCCACTAACCCAGCTTGCTACAAGCCCTGTCCAACCTGGCCTTGAGCACTTCAAATTTTAATAATTCTTATTTTACATTATATGTTCTAGCTTCCAAAACATTGCTTTTTTAGTGATCGGTCTTTTACCTTATTTCTTTTTGACACTATCTCATGCTTGAGATGGTTTTTTAACCAATAAGCTTTGAAGACTATTCCTGCTCTCATTCATTCCCGTGCTTCCATCTCTTACCTCAATCAAATGTTTTCACCCCCTTCTGACCTTGGCATCCTTGAATAACATGCTCATCACTTAACTAAGGCCAAAATAGTATAATCTGCTTTCCTGGCTATTGAGTGAAGAGCTACTGCTGCTGTTGATGTGAAAACCACTTGGATGTTACTAATTTTTAGTCTCTGGATAGTTCACTTCTTTTTCCAAGTGTTGATTTCCAAGTGAACCTTTCTAATCATACACCTGAGTTCCCTAACCTACCAAATGACAAACCTTGGGGTTTATCCTCCAGCAAAACTCCCCATTCTCCACAGATACTGTCAGATGTGTCAAATCTGGGTTTACATACTGTTCTTTTGTATTTCTAAGGTGAATAGCTCAAATCTCTTTTTACTTCCTTGCTTCCCTCCTGGCTGATGGAAATCTTCGCCCTCACATCGTTGCTGCAATACATCCTGGCATGGCTGTGGGATTTTTAGACCTGCTAGGGAATGGTCCAGGGATGACAGAGAGCAGGAATGCTGGATGCTTATTTACAGCCCTTCCTGAAAAGATCCTGGAGTGCATATTAAGTTTTAAAAACCAATAGCAAGCTCTTGAAGGAATTGTTGCATCACTCCAACATTGAAATGCAGCTGCCTCAGGGGAAAGGCAGGGCATTTTTAATAGTGCAGAGAAGTATTTCAGCACTTCAGAAGAGAAAGTGAATAATGCCATAATCAACTGAGCAGAAACGGAATGTTTAGTAAGTAGTCAGATATAGTTGTTTCAACTGGATTTAGGCCAGAAACTGGGGAAAACCTGCTGCTAATGGCAAAAATGGAATTGGGGTTTTTAAGTCACCAATGACCAAGTCCTTTAGTTTTCATTTGCATTTTAAACCGCAGCACCTGAAGCATCAGCGTTGTAGTGGAGCTTTCTTTTATAACTGGTTACCAACATTTCCTCCTTCAGTGAGCAGAAATGATGTCTGATTTCCCCAGGAACTCGCAAGAAATTAAGTTCTATACAGGCCTGTACAGAGAAGCTGCAACACCACAGTCAGTTGGTTATTTAAATTAGTCGGTGCTAGAGAAAACAATAATTAACACTAATTTTGTCTCCTCGTAGGTATCTGAGTGGGTCTAAATGCACCACACCAGGTCTTTACCTATTTTAATTTCATTGACTCCATCAGAGTTGTAGCTTCTCTAGTGTTCATAAACAGAAGATAGAAAACCTAGAAAACACAGTTACAATTGTCCTTACACATTTCAGGGTAAATTTATTGTCTTCCATCAGAAAATAAACCAGCATCATGGAAAATCAGAGAAAATCTGTTTGAGATACCACAGGCGTACCTTAGGTTAGAAGGAGAGGAAATAAAATTGGAAATATTATTGTATTATTATATATAGATGTTGAGATATTTAAACATGCATATATTTATAATGGCAATTTTAAAAATTATATCTTATGTAGTATATGTTAGCTGATAATGTATATGTATATATATTATATCATATTTTTTGTGACCTGGTTTTGTAAAGAAGCTCATAAATGGGTGACGGAAAGCTGTTGAAGCCAGGAAAAGACTCAGACTTTCTGGAGAATAGATTAGGATGGGAGACAAGGGAAGAATAAGAATAAAATGTGATTGGAGCTTTTAAAATAGTGAATGTTTAAAACTACATTGTATGAGAGGAAGAAATTGAAACTATGAAGGAATTCTCAGGAACTCAGAAAATTAAAGATAAGAAAGGTTTTCCCTGCCTGTATTTCCCTATCTGTATTTTAGTATGAAAACCTAATAAAGAGATATTAAAAAGATATTTTTTGCTTCAAAACAACCCTTGAAATGTTCTTCATAATGAAATTCTGAAATCATATATTGTTCAGTCAAAAATGGGATAGCAAAATTCTGCCCATAGTGAGGGATTTTATGGCAGTACAAGACACAAGACAGGAGCAAACTGCCACCAACACAATCTGAGTGCAAGGGACTGTGAATGAGAGGCCATGTTTTCTATGGCTTTCCATAAATTTATATCAAGACTTTCATTACTTTTCTTAGCTTTTTAAAAGGAAAAGTAAAAGACATGAAAATGCATGACTGAAAGAGAAACTGAATATATTGTGGGAAGGAACCTGAAGATTAGCATATTCCTGGCTGAGTTAGCCTGATCTACAATCAGAATGTGAGATTTGTGAAACTTTTTTATTTTTGGCTTGTAACATTTTCATTGGACTACTTCCAAACTGAGTCTTTGTCCAGTAACAACAACCTCCTTAAGTTGTCTGTTTTTCATGCTCACACCTGTTAATATATTTTAAAGGAAATACTAAAAATACGTTACAAGTAGAGACATAACTTACGTCAGGAAGAATGAATGAGGTGATTTAGAATTAAAACTTTCAAGGTGCCTGGTTCGTGAGCCGTGCTCCAAAGAACTGCAGGTTGACCGCAGCTGGATCCAGGAAAATTGCTATGATGGATCCTTGTCACTCCTCCCTCACTTTGGTCTCTTTGTGCGGGGCTCAAGTTTATAAGAAAAGTTGGAAAAAGGTTTGTGATGGGGTGGT
>VYZR01016517.1:77904-89468 GCA_013400675.1 Oxylabes madagascariensis
GTACAATATATAGAGATTATCCCTTTAATAGTTTTCACTTTTAAGCTGACACAGTAACTTACACATCCTCAAACTGTACCATCAGACAGCCTGATGCTTTGTTTGGCAGAATATTTGAACAGAGAATATGTGAGAGGTAAAAATGATGAATTCACCCAGAGAATTATCCCTGTCTCTTAAAAGACAATAGCACTTCTTACAAGCCTAGTCACTGCAATTATATCTTCTAGTAGTTGAAGTTATCATACAATGATAAAATCACAGCATGGTTTGGGCTGGAAAAAACCTTAAATATAATCTGGTTCTGACCCCCCTGACATGGGCAGGGATGCCTTCCACTGGATTATGTTGATGCTTGAAGTATCACGAATTTATGGAAATGATGCACTGCCCTGATATGGCACTGCCTCTGCTGCCTCAAGACAGGACCAGTAGGGACCAGTGTGTCCCCACACTCCCAGCACTTTCCATTTGCTTTTTCCCCTCACACAATTCACTCCTTAAATGGCTCTGACGTTCCCCCAGATACCTCCCTCCCCACATCCCGTCAGAGGACTGATCGTCACCAAGGCAAAAGAGCCAGGCTGGCCTTTTTTCTTAGATGGATTTTTGGCAAATGGGCAGACAGTTTTGAGCACAAATGTTATGAATTGCAGTTGCCAAGTCACAAGGCATTTTCCTGATCTTCTTGCTCCTCTCAGCTCTGTCTGATACAGAGATTTGGGTGCAGCTACTTCCTGATGCTGCGTTCCCTAGAGACACATTGCTGGCCGTCACCTTTGCCAGCTGACATTGAGTCTCGTGCTTCCAGCATCCTCCTCCTATTTCTGGAACATTTCATCATCCAGGTGCCTGGGAAACCAGTGTGGTTCTAGTGCATCCTGTCCTAGCAGCAGACAGAGGAGTTTCAGGAAGACTCACTGGCCTTTTTGAGCCACACATGATGTTTTTCAGGAGCGGACATGACTGCACCGATCAGAAGCAGGCAGAAGCCAGGAGAACACTAGCACTGTGTAAACCCCACACACATTTCTGTCATGGATCCTGATGTCCAGCACCCTCTTCAATCTCATATTCCACTTCCTTATAAACACACGCTGCCAGCCATGCTCCACCAGGGAACGTTCTTGCAGTGGGACCTCTGAGGCATTGATGACATCATTAAGATATCTCAAAAAAAGCAGACAGGTTTTGCATCTTTGCATCTGGAAGCTCTAGATTTATGCTTCAAAGTCCCCTGATGTCTCCCAGAAATGCAGGTTTGCTGTCTCCCCTCCATGTTTTCCAAATTTGACTTTCAAATGAGCAGAGCAGTAAGAATTTTCTTTTGTGCTGGGTCTGGGTATGTCCAGTTCAGCACTTGGTAATTAGTTAGCTGATTGCACAGAACGCTGCATGTGGCGTGCAGTGCCACAAGTGATTGCAAAATGAGTTATAAATGAATCCATAAAAAATGTGAAGCTTTGGCCCATGATGGATTTGCAAACAAAAGCTTGGATGCCGAATGTTATTTTGATTTTTAACACCTGTAAGAAATTGAGATTTATTTCTCCACCACACTCCTGGCCTGAAGTTTTATTTTGCTCATATAACAATCAGGCTTATCTGGGGTTTAAGGTTTAACTTCTGGTTAAGCTTCCAGATGCAATTATTATTTTAAGATGGGTGTTTGTACCTATTCCAGTGATGCTGTGCTGCTTCCGCAGATTTTTAATTCTCATGCGTACATTTATTTTGTAGTTTGCCTTGGCCTTACAGGAGACATTCTTCATGAATCTCTTGAAATCACAGCAGCCTTCACCTTTATAGCATTTTTACATGCATTCTTATAGGAAAGAATTCCTGACAGGCTGTAAGAAGTCTGATAATTTTATTTCTGATCTGGACATTTGGGTTGTGCGAGTGTGCTGTAAGAGACTCTTCCTTATTTTCCTATTCCTTTTTACCCAACTGGCTCAGTGAGCTTGCAGTAATTACCACATGTGACATCTGAATTTAGGATTCCCCTGGTACTCAGTAGAGAGTGAATTGATGTCACTACAATAATACAGCAGATTCTTTTGTTTGCAATATATTAAAACATGCTTTTTATTTTAATGTATTTTTGTTCTCCTCTTGCGTTCAAACTATTCCCGGCAATTAGAGGAGAACATTGTAAATTCGCTTCTGATTTATGGAGCTTGAAATCATTTTCTCCAGTGGAAATTATCCTGCCGGTTGTATGGTCAGCACATGTTAAACACTTACTCTGTAAAAGCACTGCTAAGCTCATTAAACTCAGGAGAAAACCCCCAAGAATTTAATAGAAGCTAAAGTAACAATGCTAATTTAAAATAAATGGAGGGTTCATTCTGTTTTAAAATGAGTAACTTAAAAGTATCTGCAGGTGGATGAGAGGCTGGATATGCCTTGGCTGTGCGCTCTGAGAGCCCAGAACCCCATTCTATGATTCCATTTTAATTACTGCATTTATTTAAAGTACGGACTTCTTTCTCCATGGCTGGGCATTTTTCTACTTTTTAACAAAAGAGTATCTTTGCTTTTCTTCGATTTTTTTTTAAAATGCTGTTTGGATTTGCTAACAGTTGATTGCTTATCTTGGAAAACAAGCTTCAAAAAATATTCAAAGCAAAATGTTTTTGTGCAACCCTTTAGAGCTAGGAGAGCAGCCTGTAGCCTTTAATTAATAGACACAGTTTGCTATTTATTGACTTGTAGATTTAATTGGTAGTGCTGCAGGAATTCCAGGAGTCACTGAAGATTTAAATTCCTCCAAAAATGTGTTGCCAAGTCGTCCTGCCTCAAATCTGCAAGAATGTTTTTGTTTATTCAGCCTTTAGAGTGCTTCATCCACATATTTCTAAGTAGAGCTGATCTGGGGTTTTGCTGAGGGAAAAGGTTCTCTCCAGACCTTGATCAGGGCCAAACCACACATGTTTGTGTGCAGATGGACATACAGGAGGCAAATTGCAGTCTCCCGAAGCAAGGAGGGAACACTGATGCTGCTTGTTTCAGGTGGAGTGTGAACTTGCCTCCTGGGTGCTGTACAAGGAGGAGAGCTGGCTTTTTTCTTAGAGGTTCATTCCATGGTCAAAGGGGTTGTACTGGAGTGTCCAGTTCAGTAAAAAAGTGAAAACTCAGAAGCCAACATGGCTTGAGTTGCTTTGAACATGAAGTCCTGTGATTTGTTTCCCAACCTGAAAAAGCCCCAGAAAGTGTTCTGTGGAAATTTCAGCAGAATTGCAGCACAATGTTCCTACCTGGATCACCTGTAGTAGGAGCAAAGGAAACAAAGGAGTCAGCTTGTAGGACTTGTGGAGACGGACTTGTTGGCAGCGCTGGTGCCACCTCCCTTTCATCCAGGCACTAATGGGGGCCTCAGCATCAGTGGCTGTGATTTGTGCCTCCTGTGCTGCTTTGCTTGCTGATTCCTGCAGTCCCACGTGCACACCCAGCTCCTTGGAGTGACCTTTCTTCTGAATTTTTATCCCTGCTCTTCCCTCTCCTCTTCATCCCTTGTTCTTTGTCCTTGTCGACCTACCAAGACAAGAGATTGACAACCCCTGAACAGCAGATCATAAAATCACAACAGAATTTGCAGAATAGGACTTTCCAACATAAAGTGCCTTTACTTGTTCTGGTTTTGAGCTCTGTCTTGTGGGAAAAGCTGTACTTGCATTTGTGTTTTTTCAGTTATTCCTTTTCCTGTCTTTGGAGAGCTGCCTGCTCTTCTCATCATTCCAACACTGCTTTTCTCCCTGTTTCTCTCTGTACATTGCACTGCTTTCTCAGAGTGCTGTGATATCTCTGCACTGTGATGAGCTGGAGTGGGACACTTCATAACAAAAGACAAAGTCAGGTTGGGTTTTCTTGGGCAGGCTTGGTTTCAGGATTGGTGAGAGAAACAAATTTGAAACCAGGATGTATCTAGGTGGGTCTAGAATTAAGAGCTGCTGAGCAGGCAGGAATTTCTGCAGGGATACAAGAAAGCAGTTTATATTTCACATTTCTTATGAAAATGGCAAAAATTCCAAATCAACTAAACAAGCTCCCTAAAGCAATTCCTGACATTTATAAAAATCCTAAGGCATCAAGTTGCAGAATTAAGCACCTGGTTTAGGAAGTGCCAGTCATAAGATTTTCTGGCCAATCTCAATACCTCTGAATTATGATTCTGTTCTGCAAGAATTCTGGCCCACGTCTCATTTGCATGTGAAAAACTGCAAAGAAGTTCCATATTTCACTTATATGTGTGAAGAGCGTTTGTTTTTGCAAATTAAGTGTTCATCTCACAGTGGTTGAAGAAAACTGCAGATGTAGGGTCCTAGACCTTGCCTGCAGTTTATTAAATGTCTCCTGCTGAAGAGAGAATTTATTCCTCATCCCAACTGAGCAACTTTGCCTTGGGTTGCACAGAGGAACCTTCAGCAAACTCATATTAACCACGTGCAAAAGTCTTTTTGCTGAACTGGGGCCCTGGAAAATGTTGCCTACAGAATCCCCGGATGGCTCAGGCTGGAAGGAGCATCTGGTGCCACCTCCCTGCTCAGGCAGGGCCATCCCAGGGCACAGGGCACAGCAGTGTGTCCACACGGCTCTGGAATATCCCCAGGGAGGAGACTCCCCAGCCTCTCTGGGCTCTGCTCAGGGCTGGCACTGCCCAGGGCAGGAGCTCTGCCTCCTGTGCAGGGGAATTGATGGGATCAGCCCCTGCCCGTGGCTCTGGGGCCATTGCTGGGCCTGGAGCAGAGCCTGGGGCTGCTCTGCCCTCCCTGCACACAGGGACAGACTGGGACAGACAGGGACAGACAGGGATACACAGGCCTGGGGTGCCCTGTGAGTACAATATCCCCCCTGTCATCATAGGGCTTCCAGTGACACTGGACCAGACCTGGATCATCCACATCCAGGGACATCCTAAGGACTCCTGAGCTGGCTGCTGACCGTGTTTGACTCTGTGTAGTTTGTCCAAGCTGAAATCCTGATCTCTCATGGCTGGAGTAGATCAGTAACGTTCTGCACTGGTTTACTGGCGCCTCCTCCGATTTGGAACCGTGCCCAGCTGTATCAAGTCCCCAGGACTTTTTGTTCAAACTGGCAGGGGTTTTGCCTTTTTTAACCATTAATCACTAAATTGTGCAAAGTGGAGAGTGGGAGACAGGGCATTGTATAGCCCCAGACATAATAAATAGTTTACCAAGGATATTGCGTGAAGTCACATGGAGAATTCTTTAGTTATTTATCTTTACTACGCACCAGCTGAGAGCAGACTGGAGCACATTCGCTGACAAGATTTGTGTTCCATCAGGAAAACATTTTATAGACCTACCACAATAGTCCAGATATTATGCTAAGAATAATAATGACAGCACTAACACAGTACCTGAAGAGCTCCTTCTAGCCAGAGGATGCTTTTAGGTGCACAGATGGAAAAGATAACAAATTTGCCTCATCAGGAAAAATTTGAAGGCCAATTAAAATATTTTTCTTTTGCAAAGACTGTGATTTGGCAGCTGATTTTATAAATGTTCTTTAACTCAAACAAAACTGTTTTCCATTTAAAAAACCCTTATTCTTTTGCTCTTGAGTTGCGTAAGACAAGCTTGAGACAGACATTTTATTGCTGAAGTCTGTTTAAATTTATCTTATGACTAATTGGGCTTTGATTAAATATAATAAAACATTAAGTGTCTGTAGGCTGAGTCCAAAAACTACTTTTCCTTTTTTGCAAAAGATGATTTTTGAGCGTGTATGACTCAATATTTCAGTGCTCTTTGGTCTAAGGATCTCCTGGTACTGTAAGTACTTGCAAATGGCACTTACAATTTGTGGTTACTCGTAGTGTGTAGCAATTCGTGGTTACTTGCAGAAGAAAACCTCCACATAATTTACCCTATTGCTGTGCTATCTTTATAAAAAATTACCATGGTTTGATTAGCTTGTAAAAACCAGCAAATCTTTACTCTCAGGGTGGGAGCTGGGAACTCCACATCTCCAGGACTGTGAAGGATTTGAAATGTCTCTTACTCTGAGCATCTGCCATAAAATCTCCTGACTAAGCCCCTAACTCAATGTTTATTGCCATTTATAGTCTGCTTGCAGTTGCCATAAGCTGAGAGGGTGTCTATTCTGATTTCCTACTGTTTTCATAAAGAAAGAAAGGGATGTAAATAATACAAATAAATATTTATTTCTTCCACCCCTCCCCTGCCCTCACCGAAATAAAACTGAAGTGTCCCTAATGGAGGAGCTGGCCTCAGGGTCAATACAGCATTTGGGATAATGCTTGACCTCTCTTCTATTATTTTTGCATCTTTTATTAACACTTTATTTTTCTGACTTTCTCATGGGGCTGATGTTGTGCCAGTAGTAAGGCCATACATGACCCATTCAAATGCAGTTTTCCAGCTCTGCCCACTGCTGGTATCCATCTGCAGTGGGTTTTCAGATGTGCTGCTGTTCTAAAAGCTCAACCACGCACAAAAAAATTCTCTGCCCCAAGACCTGCAGCTGTGAAAGTGTGAACTTATTCCCTTACATTGAAAGAGCAATTAAAAAATTTAGATGCACAATCAGAATTTTTCTTCCTCCATTTTCTAGAGTTTCTTTACCAGAAGGGAAAACAAAGTAAATACAAAATACGTGCTGAAAGGCCTTCTACATTTCTGACTCATACTCTGAGCAATAGCACAGAAAATATGACATGCTATAGTTTCATGCCTATGTAACAGCAGCTTTTATGGCATTTTGTTGAGTCCACAAGACACATTTGTCCATCTTCCAGCTCTGCGGACTTCTGATCTTGAAATTCAAGCTGCAATCCCCTCGACTTCTTGTCACGATAACTTCCCACCAGCCAAACCGTGTCTTGCATTGCATTTATGCAAGCGCACATTCTTCAGATTCTGTTTCTGGTTAATCTTTTTCATTCCTTGCCTTGCAGAGGCTGTCTGGAGAGACAGGATTATGGCCTTGGATTTAGAACATATTGATATGTGATGCAGAACAGAAATCCATTAACTCACAATGCAGAACAGCAGAACATATGGAAACATGATGCAGAGCAGAACTCATTGTTCCTTAATGGATGTGGCTTTGCAGTATTCACAAGGGGCATAAAGAAGAATAAATATCTACTTCAGGAAGAAAAAAAGTATTATGACTCCTAATATCAGCAGGAATATATGATTTTTACAGATCTGCTTGCCAGAGCACAAGTGCAGCTCTTGTTACATGTTAGAGTTGAAGTCACATGTAATTTAGAGGCTAAGGTTGGGTGGTCCAAAGAATGGGATCACAATAACTAAGTTTGCTCATCTCATTATACACTTCTATAATGCCAAATAATCTTTATTCTGTTGAGTTTCTCAGAGGACCTACTAAAAGCATGATGATGATCATGCAGAAATTGCAAAACTCTGTTCCAAAGGTTGTTTTCCTGGAAGTGTTTCCTTCCAGGCCACAGGTTAGTCTGTGCAATATTGGGATTTTTCTTGATCTGCAGGATGTTGTTCCTCAAAAACCAGAGATTATTCTGGTCTGTGTACAGGAAGTTTCACTTGCTGGCTCATTGAAGGCAAGGGACATTGCACAGAATTTAAAGTGTATGTTTCCTGCATCCTTTGGCTGTTGCAAATCTCAGGATCACAGAATGTGTCAGGTGGGAAAAGACTTTTGAAAGGCGTCTCGCCCAGCCTCCCTGCTGAAGGAGTCTGCCTTCACTGGCTGCTGACTTCCACCAGTGATGCCCTTAAACCTTGTGCCAGCATTTGCAGGAATATTTAACACGTGTGAAGGTGGATTCTGCAGCTTTTCGTCGAGGGACATACGTTTTCCTCAGCTTCACAGAGTAGTCTGTCAGGAAAATGGGGGGTGGGATGTGCTGAGTGTCACCTTGCTGATTGTCCCCTGCAGTTTGCAGCCCCACCAAAAATGTGACATTGTCTTACTCCTCATTGCTCAGCATCTGAAATCTCTTTTTATTTTTATAGGCTCGGTTTGCTTGTTGGAGTCATCTCTTGCAAGTGAGGAGTTTGAAGTGTGACGTTTACTGAGGTATCGCTGCAAAATTCTTGCAATCTCCCTTTTCCCTGGTTTGCAGCCTGACTTAATAATGGAGGCAGAGAAGAGTCTGGTCTGTGGCCTGCGGAGTCCTTCAGACAAGGCAGGCTGAACTCTCCTGTTGGAGAAGGTGTCTGTGAAAGCCAATTAATTTATGGGGAGTGTAGCAAACTGCTAAGGAAGGGGAAACAAAGCTGAATCAAGAAAGTGGAGGGAGAAGGAGCAGTCCTGAAAGCAGTATCTGATTTTGGCCTCGCAGAAGTATGAAAGTTGACAATAGAGAGAAAAGGCTTTGCAGGTGTGGAGAGCTGGGTGACTCTAAATGGCTGAGTTCATAACAGAGAGGTCTTGGAGAGGCAGCAAACACAGGAGGAAAGCAGTGAGAAGACAAGAGTATAAAAAAATGAAGGAAAAAGGGTGAGAGAACTAGGAAAAGGGAGCAACATCAATACTAAAGAGAGAAATTAAGAGGCTCAGTGGATGAAATTGAAAGTGATAAGGTGGCACTGAGAGTCACCAGATGAAAAGGGCTGATGAAATAGAAAAACTGGTATTTCCAAGCTGCACACTAAGGGGGTCATTTAAGTATTCTACTGGCTTATTATAGTGCACTATAATCATATTGTTCTAAGAAAAGTTAGAAACCTGGAATTTTTTCTTGGTATTTCTGAAGATTTTATTTTGGCATTCAACCTTTGTCACGCTCCAATGACAAATGAAGCATCTTGCCACATAAATGCACACATTTATCATCAAGCCCTCTTTTAAAGTCCCCTGTGTTTCCCATGTTGTAGTAAAAGCTAGAATTGGAAGCTGAAGCCCACAGCACTGCTGGTATAAAACATAACAGGGTGTGACCAGAGATTTTTGGCTCTCACTGAATCGATTGGAAGATTTACTGTTGACGTCAATGGGAGGAGAATTGGGCCCACGGTAAGAACTACAGTAGTAAAAACAATGCATTTGACTTATTTAGCTGTATCTCTGCTTGCCAGCGGCCCTTTGGGCACTGCATCCAAATGAAGACAAAACAATAAAAGAGATTAAAACATCTCTGATTCCAGCAGATTTAGAACAGACAAACAGTGAATAATCAAAGTACGCAGTGGTGCAAACTGTGTCATCACACTGTTTATGGCAGGCCATCCCACACTCCCGTGAAACCACCACCTGCTTAGGGTTTTGCTAGCATACAATTCAGCACAAAAAGGTGGATATTGATAAAAGAGAATATTTTTAGGCTTGCAAATCAGCCAGAGTCAGTCAAATTCTTGGCCCCAGCCATGTGCTGCTGAGCAGTGTCAGATGCTCATACATACACAAATTGACATTTACAAGGCACACTGTGCCTAGTGCCAAGTTCAGAAATAAATTGCCTCTTTTTGTAGGTTCACCAGAGCCTCCTGAGTACACTAGAGCCTCCTAAGATTCATTTATTGTTTGCTACTGGAGGGATTGGAATGCTCCTGGGCATAGAATGAAAATGCATCCAGGGTAGCATAAGGGAAACTGCATAAAATGAAGTGCAATAACTGCAAAGCTGCAGTTTCATGGGGTAATGTTTTGGGTGTGCTGCATGTGGAGGATTAGGTTTGACTGTAATTAACAGCAGTGTGGGCTGCATAATTAACTCCAGGTACATGTTGCTGGAAACCAACTAAAATAAATACCAGCTGCACTTACCTGGGGGGGTAGAGGAGGCTGGGTCTGACTCCTGAGGCTTTGCTTGTAAAGAATTCAGCCCTGAAAGGATTTCCCTCAGCTGCACAGAGCTGCTGACTGCTGGTGGATCTCTCCAAGAACACAAAATATTTTGGTTTTGGAGGAAGCTGAAGATCCTCATTTTGCCTCTTCAATTGTCCAGGCCCAGTGTGATACTAAGTTCTGCGAGTTCACCTGAGGAAAAATCCATGCACGTTTCTAGGGCAAGAAAGAGGAGAATCTCACTTGCTTGGATGAGCCATTGGTCAAAAATCCAGTGTGCTGTCACTTGGCTGTCTGATACATCTCACAGTAGCTCAAAAGAAACATCAGATTTGCTCGGGCAGTGCTGCACACCAATATGGGACACAGCAGCTCTGAGCTTACATCTCAGAGCCTGGAAAGCCTTGTCTAAACCCCTTCCTGAAGCCCTGAGAGCCAGCAAAACCCACACCTACCATCCTTTGTCCTCCTTCTCGGACTGTTTTTCCTCCTGGAGGAGGTGCAGACCCTGACTTTACTGATGAGGCCAGTTCTCAATAGCATTGTCATTCTGCAGATAATTATGGAATGGGTTTGGACAGCTAAGAACGATGATCTCTCCCACATGGCACTGTAACATTTAACAAGGGAGCTGAAGAAGACAAAGCTCACCACAGACCCCCCTAAAGAGGCAGGATGGTGCCTGTGGTGAGAGATTCTGTTCCCTGACACAGTAACTGAAAACATTGCAAGAGAAGAAGGACAGAGGCCTTATTTGTAGTCATCTTTCTGAAAAAGAGCTACGAATACCTGGCTGCTGGCTTGTTTGATTCTCCAGACCTGGGGCAGGCCTTGAGCTGTGTTTGTGCCACCAGCAGTTGTCCTCTGGTTGTGATGGTTTCTACTGGCTGAGGGAAGGTTTCTAGGAAGAAATGTGATCCTCTCTTGGGCTAGTTCATACACGTGGGAGAAATCAGACAAGATTTAGGACACACAAGCCACTTTGGGTGAGAAGGGTTTGAGCCTGTTTATTCCAGTTTTGTCAGTGAATCAAATCTAAGGTGTTGTCTCACCCTGAAAACCTTGATGTGCTTGCATCTGTAGTTCCCAGCAGCTTCAGTAATGCTTCCAGGAGTATTTATCCTGTTTAAAACTGACCTATGCAGCTTCAACCCCTGAAGTGCTGTGAGCATGACCTTGTCTTGGCTTTAGCAGTGCCAGTGCTGCCAGCTGTGGCTGGGGTTGCTGCTCTGGGTTTAAAAAAAGTTCAGAGATCTCCAAACACTGCCCCTACCTTACAATAGTGATAGGTGAATCTCTCAGTCTTTGGAAAACGCTTGTGTTTTAAAGGCTTGTTATAAAGACAAATGGGAAATGAGAAATGGGATGAGCTACTGTTCTCTCTTATTCATGGCTGTGGGAAAAGAAGTGCTTTGGGAACAGAGGGCAGAGCTGGGAGAGCTCATGCAGGCATGGTACTCCCTCACCCACACAGCCCTCCAGCTCTGCTTTAAATACTCTGCTTTTAAATATTTGCCCCTTTTGGGGGCCAGAATTTTGAATTATCTTGTGCGAAAAAGAAGGAAATATGTTGAGGGACCTTTCCCCTGCTTTGCCCTTCCTGTGCGAGGACTGGAAGTTTTATAGGCAGAGTTTGTTCAAAATGCAAAGAAGCTGAGAAATGGCTTGGGAGCACAGTTGGGAAGGATGGGAAAAACCTGGGGATCAGAGATGGGAACACCAAGTCCTGACTATGAGCGCCTTAGTGACTGTAACCAAATAGCTCCCGGTCCACTTTTATCAGCAAGCTTTATGTGTTC
>VYZR01016517.1:98030-122119 GCA_013400675.1 Oxylabes madagascariensis
TGTCTGATCTGGACAATTTTAGCTGATGCAGTCAAGTGCTTCTTTTCATGGGGAATATTTGCAGCAGATCCAAGGACTGGACATCTAAGACATGAAAGCCATGGTTTGATGGATTTTTTTTGCTCAGTATTTCAGTCACTTCCCGATACTGGAGCATGGGAACATCACTCATAGGCACAGCAGTGATCTGCATTTTGTGAGACAAAAGCAGCAGTGTATTTTTCATGTTGGTGGTAATTTCTCTGCACTCAGAGTTCAGCCCCTACCAAGATGAGGTATAGAAAGCTGTCCATGCCATGCATTTAATAATTTATTAAGCTTTGGGTTATCCTCTGATGTCAACAGGAAATAAACAAGCAAAGCTTGTCCATAACTGGCTCTCAGCAAAGAGCCAACACCAAGTCATAAAGTAAAGGCATCCTTTGAGCAGCCTTAAATTACTTTCACACTTTTCTATCACTTGCAGAGCTCCAAGGCAGGCAGGTGAGAAGATCTGGGCAGAAAAATCCATCTCCATAATTGATGTCCCAGATAGGTGTGAGCATATGACTCAGACAGTGTTTTGTTTAGGGGGTCAACACTGTTTATGGGTCAACACTGTTTAAGTAAAGACTTCTCACAGGTTTGATCCAGCATCATTGAATTAAAGGGTATCTTGTAGTCTGAATTTAAAATAAGAGTCAAGAGAAGTCCTGATCAAAAAAAAAAAAATTTAATTTTTTCCTCATTAAACTTTACTATCCCAGCCAGAAAACATATTTTTTAATCCATTAGAAGAAAATATCCCCTTGCAAAATAATCATTTCCTAAACATGGTGAATGATGATGAGATAAGAAGTAGGAGGCTGGATCTCTCTTTTAAGATATTTGAAATCACTCAAACAGATTTTTATATTGAGCCAGGGAGAATCTGAGATAATGTAAGAAGCTTCTTAAACTTGTTATGTATTCTACATCCACTCAGGGAAAATCCCTGTAATTCCAGTCCAAAGATGCTGAAAACTCCTCACTCAGCAGTATTGCCTGTTCCTTGTATTAAAAGAATTCATACTCAGTATTAATTTATCAGTGGAACAAGATGAATAAGATTTATAGGGGAAATGATTCCCCTGGAAGGATCCAGAGGTGACTCTGAGCACTACTTAAATATCACCCTGCCCCTGCTTCATAAAATCCAGTAGCTTTTAAATGGTGGCCACGCTTCTGACTGACATTCTCCATATGGAAGAGTTTCATAGGGGATGAAAGAAAAGGGACATCTGTCTTTGAAATTGGTTTCCATCCCCCTGCATGCAAATCTAACCACCAGAAAGGTTTAATCAAGAGAGAATTAAAACCAAAAAGAAATTGCCCACTCAATAAAATTCAAAACCTATGATGGCCAACTCTTCACGAAATCATGGAATTCCAGAATAAAGATAGAGAAAAGTGATGGAAGATTTCAGCAAACTTAACAGGCAAATAATACAGATGCCTTTAATTATGTACAAATATATTTGCAGACATAATATTTATTTTAGTCGCTCAGCTGAAGTCTATGGTTTATTGAGGACAGATTGAAAATCATCACTTATTGCCATTAGTAGATGTAATTGTGCAATGAGATGCTTCCCCAAATGAGCAGAGAAACCACATAAGAAGCTGGCTTTGTGTTGTTAAACATTATTTTTTACTTATTCCTGTTCTATATCACACCACCTGTACATTGCTGCACTCCGAGTCAAAGGCCAGATCAGAAAGAAAGTTTGCCCCAAAAGCTAAATGGTGATTTGCTTGGTTTTAGGTTAAAGAAGAGAAAACAATCTCGAGTTTTTGAGGAAAAACCTGCAACAAAATGTAAGTAGGAGGCTTTTTCTACTGCAGAATATGAGTAACTTCTCTTCAAGCAAATGGGAGTTATTTATGTGCAAGGTTTTGGGAGGTTTGCATAATTAATAGATGCAATAAGACACTATTATAAAGAATAAATTAAAAAAAACCCAAGAGCAGGACACTGTATTTGATACATGCAGAGAGTCCAGTTTAATTTATTTAATATTTCTTATTTATCTTTTGGAGGCATCTCTGAAAATACTGTTTCTGAAGTGAAATACAATGATGGGAGCAGAAAGTAATGTTTATATTCACATGTGGACAAACACAGTTCAAAAAAGCTCTCATATGTTAGAAACCACATGAAAATCAGAGCTGGATCTTAATGCATCCCAAGAGATGATTAGAGCAGTATTTGTTTCTTCACAAAGGCAGTTACTAAAAAAAACCAAAATGGGTGAGTTTTGGAACACAGTGGTTTAGTTTTTCAATGTCAGGATTGTCAGACAGCTGAGCCTCTGGAAGGGGATAGAAAAGACAATGTATTTACTCCCATGTTCAAAGAAAAGAGACTCCTTTGAAGGCCAAGGGTAATTTTACCAATTGCAAGATGAATACCAAAGGACAAAATCATATTCTTCTTTTACATTCAGCATTTTTTTTGCAGGAAAGGGCAGAGCTGTGCCAAATCTGTGCTGAGAAACCTTTCTGGATCTAGAAATCATTAGAGGTACACTACAAACATCTGAACAAAGTCTGCAAGGTGCCCTCTGGATCTCACAGCTCATATTTGCACTATTTCAGATATTTTTGGCCCCTGTTTGTGCTGTGTAATGCACTATAATGTGAGGATTACATAAACTCCAATGCTTTCCTTGGAATTGGTGAGGATTTCACGAGGCCTATGGATTTGCTTTAAATATACAAATATCTCTTCAGACATGTGGCTGCAGGGAAATTCAGCCCTTAGTGCCTGAGCTCTTCTGCTGTGCAGCCTGTGAGAAATTCCAATCAGCTGAGGGCGTTTGTTTAAGGGTAGCACAGCTTGGAATTTGGATTATTCCATAGGGATGCTCAGTAGCTGGCCATGTCTGAGCTGTTTCTACTTCTATTATGTCCATAAAACCACTCCACTCAATTTCAGTGGAGACAATGTGCTCACGCCAATCTGCTGAGAGAGAGAAACAGGAAGGAAGGAAAGAAGAAGGAAGGAAAAACAAGAAAAAAGGAGAAGGAGAAGAAGAAGAAGAAAGAAAAAGATAAAAAGACAATTCCTCCCCTCATCCACCAAGAAGAAGGAAGGCCTAACAAAAGTGTTATTCACTGCTGAGCTGTAATACCTTATTTTAGCTTCTCGTCCGAAATCCTTTGACGTCAATGAACTTTCTTTGACTTTAATGTGCTCTGGCTCAAGCTTGTCATGTGGATCTCAGACTTGCTGTCTGTGAATTAATATGAATCTGTGGGTTAGTTTTCCAGAACAAACAAATAACTTTACAAGGTAATTAGGCTGGTATTTCAACATTAGCTGGTTCCAATACCCAGGTCCCCGAGCAGATATGTAGGGTGATGGGTTTGAAGGGTGCAGGATGAAGTCATTTCTCAGCACCGGGCTTTCTTGGGGGGTGGCTAACAGAATTTAGGTTAATGGAAAACATGCCTGCCTTGCACAGTATTTCCACCAGAAATACTGGAGTCTGAACAAAAACCTTTCCCTATTCTGAAAAACATGTGCAGCTGCAGTAAAGTGCTTTTTTTCCCTTTTGTGTGTACACCTATGTAACTGAGTATATCCATGTCATTATACTGTGTGCATGCAGCACCTCCCATTATATAAATACATTAAAATGTAGGCATATCTACTTTATACATTTATAATAAATGCCACTTATTATTCCAGAATAGTCTTTTCTTGAGCTCTGTACACACTTGATCTTAAATATTAAAATAAAATCTTCACAGAGAATTTTTGTTTTCAACACTTTTATCCATATCTTGTTTTTACTTTAAAGGAGCAAATTTCTGACTCAGCAAAATTGTTAAAATCTTTTTAAGATCCCACTGCCACTCAAGGAGAGATTTAGTTTTAATATAGTTCATTTTATGGAAATGGTAGTGGAGGAACGTGTTTGTGTGCATATAGAGAGGATAAAGAATTCTTTTGTTAACCTACTAGGACTAATTTTATATGGTTGATGTTCTGTATTATATTTAAATGTAGAACTACATATTTTAAACCATTTACTGATTTTGTCTGATCAGTGTCCCAAATGTTGCCATTTCACGTGGCCAGATCATATAATACTGCAATTTCTAAATTGTGCACACTTAAAGATTCTGCCAAAGTATGCAATTTAGTACACAGAAATTAATGGTTGAGGAAAAATATATGTAACAGTTAGCATATTGCATGTCATTTCTATGGACTTTATACTTGAATATTTTGGCAGAATCAACTAGAGGGAGACCAAAATGACACCTATTGAGTAGGAATGAATTCCAAAGTCTCTGTGTTGTTATTACATGTTGTTTAAACTGAAATAGAGTAGGTTTCAGTGGGATATTAGGAAGAAATTCTTCCCTGTGAGGGTGGGGCCCTGGCACATGGTGCCCAGAGAAGCTGTGGCTGCCCCTGGATCCCTGGAAGTGTCCCAGGCCAGGTTGGACAGGGCTTGGAGCAGCCTGGGACAGTGGAAGGTGTCCCTGCTGCCCATGGCAGAGGTGAAATGAAATGAGCTTTGTTTTGAGGTTGTCCAGAGCCCATTCAAATTGTACCCCTTTAAATTCCATCCCCATTATACCCATGTAGTCTTAATTTAGTCCCATTAAAAGAGAAAACCAAAACACAGCAATACAGTTTTATCCCCGTATTCGGAGGCAAGAAATTTGTATCTAGTTCAGGGCAGAATCAGGATTTGTCCATGTGCTGGGCATTGTTAAATCTTTTTCCTATCCCTCTTTGTTGCACTCTGGTCAGAAAAACCATCCTGCAAGGCTGGAGGCCACTAAGGCTCGGCCATAAGTCACATTCCTCTTTCTATGCATGCATGCATTTGTGGCATATAATTAAAAAAAAAAAGATTATGTTTTATTCAAATAGAAGTTAATCCATGTAGCAATGTAACAAGGAGCCATCATAAAAAAAGAAAAAAGAAGAAAAAGAAAAAAAAAAAGGAAGAAGAAAAAAAAACAAGCTGTGTTCTGAGGTTGAAAGGGAGTAAGTGGTTGGTGTGTTTAAAGACTCATTTTCTCACTGCACGCTCTTGCACAAGCGCCAGTGACCACAATTGAAAGCTCCTTGCCTGGGTGATGTAACAATGCTGATCTGAGCCTACTGTTCTGATGTTTTCTCCTTATAGAGAAAGTTTCAGCCACAGTTGCTCTGTTTCTGTGGCTTTTCTTCAGGGCAGCCTGACTCCTTGCTGAGCTCTGTGACCCAGTGTCACCATCACTGTCATGACGATCTCCTAAAATATTTATGGCCTGGCTCCAGTGCCCTTTGGGACCCCCCAAACAGGACCAGGGTCTGGCTGCTGGACCCAGGAGCAGAACGGAGTCCTGTTGTTTTTATTACAGTTTCTAATCTTTTTTTAAATTTGCTTAACTAGGAAAACCTAACTCATGCTCAGAGCTAATAGAGTAATAGACGTATTTATATATAAAAAAATTCCCTGTGTATATATGTCTGTGTCTGCAGCTATCATTCCAGTTTCAATGTTGTGTTGGGTTTGGCTGGGGCAGAGTTAATTTTTTTAAATGGGAAATGAGAAGAACCAAGTGCAATGTGGTGATGCAAGGAGAGAAGGAGACAGGGAAGCACCTGGCTTGTACAGGGGGCATCTGCTTTTCCTGGGTTTTACACGGTAGGGAGGGGAGGGAGGAGTAATTTCACACAAGACAACAAGACAAAGAATTGGCAGAATTTTATCTGGATATAGAGGAAGGAAGAAAAAAGAGAGGGAAGCCTAAAGCATGAACAATTTCTAAATATGAAGACCTGAATTTTTTGAGTAGCTAAATAACTGATTTTGAATAACTACAGAAAATGTAAGGGGTTTTTTTCCTGTTGTTTCAAAGTGTCTGAAACATCTGGGGCTTTTTGTTGTTTTATCTCGTTCCAAATGAAGTGGGTTGTCTTTTAAATCAGATATCCTTATAATCTTTCAATTGTGAAAAGAAGGATTTCACATAAAATTAAAAATGTTGCTATTTAAAAAGCATTTTCCATTAAACATTTCATTCAACATTTTAAGATCTTCTGCCTTTAAAATGGGATCAAAACTAGGAGCCAAAGTAAAGGGGGGACTTGGGGACTGTGACAGAAAATAAGTGAAGGGAAGAATTTGGAAAGATTGGTGAAATTTTGCCCAGCAAGACGAACACTATTGAACACTGCAGTTTTACTTGGATGTGGCTGAGTATGAGCTTGTCTATATGAATTAATACAATTCATACGGCACAAAATGATTGCTCTTAATACTCTCAGAGAGGCAACAATAAACACATCTTACTGGAGAAACAATGGGAAATAAAGTAAGGACTAAATATTTTCCTAAAGAGCTATTGCAGAGCAACCTCCCACTTCCATGAGATCTGGCTTTGGCTCACGATGCTGCACTTCAGCAACTGAATTTAAAATAATGCTGAGACATGCAGAAAGGGCACAGATTTCTACATTTTGACCACTAGGCCAAAGTGGTAGGAGAAGGGTGTGAATGCCAGAGCTGAAGGAGAAAAACTTAACCACGGGGCCTGTTATCTCTGCTCTAAAATATGCTTCCATGTACAGATTTATAATAAGGAACTCAAAGGAAACAAGTGTCCACCTCCTGGATTCTTCATGTAAACATCATGGATTTTCAGCAGTAATCATTATATTAATATTTTTCATAGGAGAATTCCAAAGTTCTACAGGAGAACTTATCTAGTATGAAATACTACACTGCTGTAGGTTATGTAATCAATTCTTTTAAGTGGCACAGGATTCTTCAGGAATTTCACTTTAACTGCCAATTAAATCAAAGTAGAATAGAAGCCTTTACCCACAATTGAGAGAGACTCTTTTAAAGTAGAATTAAAATCTGCTTTTGACTTCTACTGTGTGCCATTTTATTGACGCCAGATTTTGTGCCCGGTGTCGCACCTCACTGGCACCCTGGTGGCCATTTCACCTGCCCAGTCTGACTTGTGTGACCATGTGTGCATGTATTTTATTCCCTTTCCTAAAGGGTTTTTGTGTCCTTTCCAGATGGTCCAAGCCACAGTGGACCAAAGATCATTCAGCCATTGTGACACAGAGCTTTGGTAGCAGTGTCATTGGCAGATGTGTTAAAAAACTTACTTTGGGTAAGAACTATGATCAGAAAAGAAGATGAAGAGGGGTCAGAAGACCATTACACTGTATTTTAATTTGAGATCATTTTGCCAGTGAGTGCCTCTCTGAGGGCATTGCACAAGCCTATATTGGGTCTGAATTTAGCCTAATTGGCACCAGGCACTTGGCACCATGAGTAGAAAGCACTTCTGGGAATCCAATTACAGCAGCAGAATGTCAGAGCTCCCAAAACTGGAACAGCATCTTTCAGGGCAATAGCATTCATAGCCCCAATTCTCCTGTTTATCCATATTATTTATCTGTGAGGAAGGAACAGCATTAGGTACAAGGGTGTGTTTATCACTCGTGACAAATATCTGCCTCTTAGGACAGGCCCAAGATGGAATTGGGCCTTCACAAAAACATCTGGGACTAAGAAATTTCAGGATAATTTCTAGGCCCTGCTAGAACAAGAGACAGAATTCCCATGGGGTTTGGTGTGTCTGGAATGTTCTCAGGTGCTGTCAGGCTGTTTGTGATGTTGCTGGAAGCTGCTGACAGAGATGCTGTGTGGGACAGACGAGGCTGAGTGGAGAACCTTGGGACAGGAGAATCTTTGGGATGAAAAACAGCGACCTTATTAAACAGGGAATTTCCCTTCTCTGCAGAGGGCAGCTGGCAAGGAACTTGTCTGAAGTATCCTAGAAATGGGCAAGTATTGGTTTCCTGGTCCCAGCCCCACAGAATTTCAAACCCCTCTTTCTCTGCCTTTTGAATAATATGAACAATGAAGTGATAGATAATCATTTGTATCCTTTCTCCTCTTGCATCAGCTTTTCACTTGGGCAGTCACAAAGTCCCTCTGTTTCGACATGAACAGATTGTTTCTTTCTCTGTTCCTGTCTCTTTTGGTCTGCATTAAAAATATGTCCTCCTGAAAATAGAAGCTTTTGCTTGCACATTGGCTGTGCTCTCTGTATTTTGAATTGCTCATCCTTTACCCCTGACTTGGCCTATTGGAGATGCAATCAACAAATCACAGTATTTCCAGTCATTTTTCTTGCAGAGCTAATCTGGGAATAGTTCTTTCCAAACAGAATGTCTGGGACCTGCTACTGGATTATTTCCTCTCCCTTTTATCACCTCAATAAACAAATAATAGCAAGGGTAGGAATAGAAGGGTCCTGCAGCAAAATTGTCTTCAAAATTAGCTGTAGTATTCTCTGCTGAGAGGACCAATTATAAGAGAGATGCTGAATTTCTCTTCTCTGCAGGATAATTAAAAGTGATTAATAAGTGCTTTTTTCTGTTTTTTTCCATACAGAACTACATTAAAAATTTGAAATAGATGCTGCTATTCTGATGCTGCTATTCCTCAGCAGTACCTGTTAACTTAGCACAAATTGTCTCATTGCATCCATTTTAGTCACCAGTTCTAAAATTGCAAAAAAAAATAATTTATGAGAGCACTGACAGGAATCTGTGTTAGATGGAGTCAAGGAGGATAATAAAGACTGTATCTATGGAAAAAAATTGGCCATTCTGGGAAAAATTGCCAGACTTGACTCATTCTAAGCACAAAAGGTTGGAAAAGATATGAAAATTCAAGTATGGAAAACAAAGAGAGGAAATGACTTTGCAGGACAGTAGCCAGTGAATTATTTGGTTCTTTGTAGGACTGAAATACAAAGCAGCTTTAGTTATGGGACTTGGAGAAGACTGAGGCTTAATTTTCAGCCATAGCTACCTAAATCCATCAGATGTACTTCAGGCTTTAACCTCTTTTATTTTTAAGCTTTCTGCTTTTTTCCCAGATAGCTATAAATCTTTGAGTCTTTAACCAAGACATATTATAGCACTGTGAAAAGTTGTGTTCTGAATAATGTTTTGATGTTTGCTTTCAAGTTCAGTTTGATATGTGTTAATGGGCTAAAAAGGGGCATTTTTGCATATGAAGACAAGCAGATACATAGAAAAGTGTGGCTGAGTTTTTGTTTGGTTTTTGTTTGTTTTTTTTCCCAGTATTTCAAAGCCAGTGACAATATCCTGACTATTAATGGGATGGAAAAGAAAAGAAAAGGAAAAAGTAAGAGTATTCTGGGACTCTCGTGTACCTCAAATAGAAATTCAGGGGAGAAAGGAAAATGGTCGTTTGAAGATTAGGTCCCTGAAAACAACCAAGATAGAAACACAGGCCTTGTGAAGGCCATGACATTTTCTGGCCCAGGGTAATGTTTGGTGCTCACCATGGAGATAATTTAACAGGGAGGATTATCTGGTGTCTTCAGCTGGACACCTTGGGGCAGACGCTCGGGGAGAAGGAACAAAATGAATCCCAGGTTATGCTCCAGCTGGGAAAGCACAAAAGAAATCAAGAGAGAGCACTCAGGTCCTTGGCTCATGGTTTAGTGAGAATATTTTGCTGCTACTGGCAGCTCTGGTGGCTTTTCTCTGCATCCAGCAGTCTCTTAGAGCTGCAAAATGGCTCATGACACTATTCAACATAAATTTGGGCCCAGAGATAAAACCCCTCTGCTGCTGCCCTGCCATGGGCAGCGGGCAATGATGACTGATAGCATCATGAGGGTGTTTTTCTCATGCTCTACCTAATATTTGCTTCTGCCGTAATTTCAGCTTATTCCTTCAGGATTTTACCTTTATTCTGTGTGATTTTTCGTTGATTGAATGAATTAAAGGGCAAATATCTACCCATCCCTCAGAACCTCTGCTGTATTTTCCAAAACGTGGTCAGAGGATGTGACACTTTCATTTGTGCAAATCGGGGTCTATTGACACCACAGGTGATTATTAATTAAGTGTTTCCAGTGCAAAACAAAGAACGAATGTTTCGTTTGTCCTAAATTGTCTGGAATTGTGTAAAGTGTCTGGAACTGGCACCTGGAATTGGTATGATTGTGAGGGGCGGGCTCCGAGCCAGGCCCCGCCGCCCTCAGGCCGGCCCGGCCGGGTCCCGGGAGCCGCTGCCGGCGGGCCCCTTTCCCTTATCCCGGGGAAAAAGAACAAGAGCAGGCTGCAGCTCGACATTTAGCAAAGTTTTAACACCTACCCTGAGCCGGCCAGGGGAGATGTTCCTCACCCCCTCCTCCGGGGGATCCCGGGAGCAGCCCGAGCCCGGGCTGGGCCCACGCCGTGAGATCGGGGCATTTATGAGCATTTTGTGATTCCTGATTACTCAGACGCTTGGAGCTCCGACCTTCGGATTTCCCGCTCCAGCTCGGCCTTAAAAAAACCTGACAAGATGAGCCACAGAAGCCAGCTGAGGGAGAGAGAGGACCTGGGCAAGATATAACTATTTCATAGCAAGGTGAAGCTTTCAGAACTCCCACTTCTCCCTGAGGGAGAGAGGAAGGTCAGTGATTTAACGTGTAGAAGGACAGCAAAATATAATCAGCAAAAGAGCTAGTAAAGATTACTGGAAAGAGGGATTGAGGAAGTAGACGTTTCTAGACTTCTCTAGATATAAACCATGGAGAAATGGACTATTAAACGCTGTTTGGGGGAATGCTGATTCTAGTCAAAGGCGGTGGACTGATGTAATTGAGATTTAATTGAGAATGTTGTAATAGTAAGTCCCCCGCTCCTGGGATAAAAGGAGGTCTCTTGAGATAGAGACAATTTCAGAAACAGAAGAAAAGAATCTTTGTTGTAAACTAGAAAAAGCATTCTTAAACCGTACCCCAAATACGCTGAGAGGCCCATGGGTAGCCAGGGGAAAGGCTGCTAGTAAGTGGGGACAGCACAATCTCCAAAATTCCAGGCAGTTGCAGATTTGTGACATTGAGAGCCACCAGACTGGTTTTTTCTTGTAGTAAATGTCTCCATGAGACACTAGAGAGACTGCTCTCCCAAAGTGAGGAAAGATTATGTTTAAATAGTAAAACTGACTAAAAATCATAGTTTTATCTCTCTATGTTGGCTGTAAGAAAGGGAAGAGTTAGTGGGGGAAGAAGAAGGGTTTTAAAGTTTCAATTTTCTTTCCTTTTTTTTTTCATTCTGTTAGTGTGTGTGTTAATAAAATCTGTTTAAACTTTAAAGTTAGACCTGTTTTGCCTTTTCCCTCCTAATTCCATCTCACAGTAGTAAAGACACTCAATTTGGCAAACAGAATTTAGTGAATGTGAAACCATTACAGTTTACAAAAATACAGTTCAGAGATTCTCTGGTTCACGACCAGGTTGGAATCTAGAAATTGGTGATAAGAATTGAGTGAACTGAGAATGGTTATCCAGAAACGTAACAACATTTCTATTCTAACCTGGCAAAATAAATTGAAATAACATATATATATATAGCTATTGAAATCCTTCATGCTAGCATGAACTTCCTTCAACAGTTTCTTTACTGATCCATTCAACTGGGAATTTTGGTGGGGAACAAATCTGATAAATTTATAACTCTGCAAATTTGCCAGGCTGTCTACCAAGCGCCAGGAGGAAGTAGCAGTGCTTTGCAATGCTGTATCTGTCAATGCCACTTTAGCTTTCCTTCAGCTCTTGAGAAGTTTGCTAACAGTCTGCTGATTAATGTGATGTGCTCTTAATTACTGAATGCCTATTTCTAATCCTTGCAATAATTAACATTAGCAAGAGTACTCCTGACAAGGAGGGTGATTTGCAGCCAGAGTGTGATGGTTTGACTGAGCTTGGCATTGGGCTGTGGGAGTTAGAGAACACCTGAATTTTGTCCTGCAAATTTTGATCACTGCAATTTCTGACACACGAGCTGCTGGGACAGTTCATTTTGGGAAAGCTGTGGCTTGGTTAGAAGTGGGACACAACATGTGGAAGAGCCACGTCCTCGGCATTTTTTGCCAGGCTCTGTCCACTCGCTTCAACAGCTCCCTTCAACATCCATGACTGATGTAGATATTGCATGAAAAGGAGACAACATGTGGGATTACTGATAGCTGATTAATTGGTTTTCTTAATAATGAGGACATTAATACAAATTTTTGATATATAGGGAATCAGGAATTAGCAATGCGAGAAATTAATAATTCCAGATGAAAAAGAGAAGTTTCATAAGAAATTTGTTGTCTGCTTCACCTCAAGGAATTTCTGACTCATTGACTCACCTATTGTAGTTGTAACATTTAAGGTCTTGCATTACCCATGGCTCTCTTAGAGGCTGTTTTACTGGATTATTTCCTGAGGGATGTGGCAACCCAAAACAGGCAGTGAGGGGTGATTTTGTGTATAGAAAACCCACAACTCTTACGTGTGTTATTTTTTTTTTATTTTCTCCCAAAACTTTCAGGATGGGTTGGATTTAATGTGCGCCAGTCACGAGGGTCAACTCACCATCCTTGAGTGAAAAGAAAAGGATGTGTTTGGAAAAAGCCAAATGTATGATAGCATTAAATTTAATAATAGGATCTCACAGGTAAATAAAATAGCACTGTGCTCTTTCTTGCTAGATGGGTTACATATATATATATAATTTATTTTCTAAACTTTTTTAAACCTGCCTTTTTATTCATAAACATCTCAAGTTCTTTTAAAGGATCGTGGAGCTGGTGCAATGGTGGGCAGTTTTCTGAGGCTCCTTGCAAGCTGCCAGGTGGCCTTAAAAGGGAGCAGGCAAACCTTCCTGGGAGCAGAGGGTAGAGAGTGATGCAAATCAGAAATCTGCTGATCTACTACCTGGAAGCAAAATACCTGCAATGGAACAGGAAAAGCTGTGTATGAATCCTTCTGATTTCTGTTCCGTTTCCCATAGACACTTTGAATTTCCTCTGTTTGAAAACCGAAGTGTTCCAGTCTTCTTGGCTAGTTTTGAAATGTTTTGGTTTTCTTTGAGGAGCTCGTTACAGAAGCAAGGTCTGAGCACATCCATCACAAGGTTGTGGCTGGGTCCCTGGGCCATTACCTCACCCCGCTTCCCCTCCAAGAGTCATCCAAAGGGAGACCTTTGGAGGTGCAAATGTCCTTTGAGATCCTGGCTCTCACCAGTGCTCTATGGATTGAAAATCTGCTTCTTGTGTCTGGAGGAACGACCTGGAAAATGTCTGCTCGTGCTGCAGCGCTTCGAGCTGAGCCAGTGGCCTTGCACTGACATTTAGTGCCCTTTTAACACAATATTTTAACCTTGATTTCTATGGCACTGGCTGCAGAACCTCTGCAGCTGAAAACCTAAGGAGTTTCCTGGCTGTGAAGATAAACTCTGTGTATGACACACGGTTTGGAAGTGGGAACACCCCAGCGGCAGATCTTGTTTGTTCAATCTGACTTGAATCCAGTCCCATTGCCTTGACAACTTCCCAATGCCGTGTCACCTCTGCTTTGCAGAAATTTAAGGGAATTGCTGTCTTGGCTGTGAGATGGGGATTTTCACTGTCATTTTACAGGTGAGGAACTGAAGCACTGGAAGACCTTTTCAAGCATTTACAAAATCTACTGCCAGGATAAAACTGAACTTGATTATCCCAGTCCAGTCTCTGAATTAAATTTGCCTCCTATGAGTTTGTCTGCTCAACAAAGAGAGTGTTTTGTTATTGATATGTTTTTGACTGAAGACATTTATTGTAATAACTGATACATTTTGGGTTTTTATTATTTCGGCACTTTAAGTCAAATATAAATGATACCTGCACAAATGTACTGCCCAATACAGCAGACAGACCCAGATAAATATGTGTGGTCTCACCTGAGAAGGGCAGAGGGGCAGAATCCCCTCTCCCCTGCTGCCCACGGGGCTTTGGTGCAGCACAGGGGGGATTCTCACCCACCAGCACCCCCAAATCCTTCTCCCCAGGGCTGCTCTGCATCTGTTCATCCCCAGCCTGGGGATTGCCCCAGTCCAGGTGCAGCAACTTTCACTTATTAGGACATCCTGCTGTGCTGAATGGGTGTCTTTGTCCCCGTTTTACACACCTATGCAGATAAAACATGAGCTGACAACACCTGCTTTATGTGTTCAGCTTTGGGCACTGCTATCAGCAGCTTGTTTCATTTGGAGGCACAATTACACATATTTTTCCATGCAATGGACTTGCATGACCTTTTAACTGAAATCCCCTTTGAACTGGCGTTCCTGTCCTCTCCAGTGCTGCTGTTCAGGTCCCTGCCGAGGAACTGGACAGGGTTTCTTGCTTTTTGGTCCCCTTAGTTTCTCTGTCTGGAACTAATGGTCGTGAATTTGTCCAACCCCTCTTTGAACCTGCTGATAATAATTCAGTTTCCTGAGGCTGTAATTCCCAGAGGTTCACTGTGTGCTGTGTAAAGCAGTTTTTTCAATCTACTTAAATATCCTGCTAGATTTGTCAGGAGAATTCTAGTTTTTTGGATTTGGTTAATAATCCTTGGGTTTGTTCCTGTGTGTTTCTCTGCCTGGCAAACTGGAACAGCTCTTGAGGTGGAATTGGAGTTTTTGATCTGTTTGTTTAAATCTGAAAGGATCTAAAAGACAGTAACTTTTCTTCCTTCCCTCCTGAGCTATGTTTCAAAATATCCGCTGTGCATTTCAGTGCCTGATAAACGTGGAAAGAAGCAAAAATATATTTAAAAGAGGTGTCTTTCTGTTTGTTGCTTCTGTGCATGATAATGAATATTGATTCTGAAATCACAGCAGAAAAGGGGATTTTTATCTGAAAATCATCCACACAGGTTGTGATGTGAACAAGTGAGAGAATTGATTTCATTGCATTCAGTAGTGGCAGGAAAATAGTAATATAATGTAAGAATATGACTGTACAGAGCAAAAGTCTTACACATTTTAAGTGTCTCAGAACTGTTTAAGATTTTGCTTTTTCAGTGCAATAATTTCCCCATGGCTTACAGATATGCTACCAGTAACTCTGGAAATGTTTTTTTATGCTGCTTAGAGCCTTTTAACATTGTTTTGAGAGCTAAAGATTAGAAAAACACAAATTAATAAATCAAGCGAGATACTTAGCTACAATGTAAATATACTGTGTAAATAAAATCTCAGTGTAATTGATGCTGTTTTGCCAGTTTCACATTTGGATGTCCAGAACATTTCAAGGATATATTTAGAATATATTTAATATATATTCAAGAATATATTTAAATTTTCATTCAATTTTCCATGGTTACTGAAGCTTAAAGCTAAAATATTATTAGTATTATCTGAAAAAAACAGTTAAGGTTATTTAAAATTAATTACATGGAATGACTTTTTTGGAAAATAACCAAGACATTTGATTTTCTTTTTGTTTGTTTGTTTTGGGCTTGGGGGTTTTTTGTTTGTTTGTTTGGGGAGGGTTTTTTGGGGTTTTTTTTGGGGGGTGGGGTTGTTTTAGGGTTTTTTGTCAAACTGAGGCTCAGTTTTGGAAGACAATTAGAAGAATTTGGACTTTCTGCCAGCAATCATCTGAATTCACTGACTCTCGGTGGAATTTAAGTAGAAAAATGTAAGGAAGCCAAACATTTTATTTACACAAGCTAAATTTCAAAAATAGACGCCCTTCATTTTCAGCCGTGCAAGCCACATTCTTCACTCAGTCTCACGTTTCTTACAGCAATTTGGGCTCTTGCCTTGGAGATTTTCAGGGCTGTAGCCCAGCAGCTGCGTTGTTTTTGCAAAGAAAACCGTGCAGTGAGTGCCCTGTGCAGTCAAAACTGATGCAGAGGTTGGATGCTGTGGCTCTTGGAGGGAGGCTGGAGGTGACCTGTTCCAAGGAACTCTTAGCAGCACAGCCTCAGGAATGAAGCAATCATCCAGGCTCTGAGTGTGGGTGAAATGTGAGGAATTGCTCCTTGGACCCCCTCCAGCCCCCCAGCCCGTGCTGCAGTAAATTGTGATTTGGGAAGGCTGTGGATTCTATAAGGGCAACACATCATGTGCAACGTGTGTTCTTTGTGTTCGAAGAATCTGGGGGGTGCACGAGCATTTTCTGGGGATGAAATCAGTGTGATTTGGTTTCTAAAGAAATAAATTCCCCTGAACTCTTTGCTTTGCTCCTTGTCTTCTGTTAAAGCGAGCGAGCTTAACGTGGGTGAAATAACCTGTTTGATAAATGTGTCAAACTACTGTAAGAGTATGCAAAAAACCAAAACCCCAAAACCCTGCAGTGTCTGGGATCTTTGAGGTAATAAAAAGCATTTATTTGTGGCTAAATCAGATATAGACCCAAATTTCTGCACGTGGGAGCTTAATTCCTGCGCTGTCACAGGCACTGTCCATGGGTGGTTTCAGAATATCCCAGTGGGGCACGAGGCCTTTTACAGAAAGGTTTGACAAGTGTGTCCAGCAAAGTAGAGAAACACCTCCAACAACATGATTTCTGCTTTCTGTGCCTCTAGATTTGAAGGGAGGGTATTTGGAGAGTGACAGCAGCAGGGAGCCAGTGGGAGGATGTGAGGAACAAGCTGGCAATTCTACAGGGACTTGCTTGGGGCCGTGGTTGTACCTGCTGAGGGGTATTTTCCTCTAAAATCTGCTCAGGAGTGGGTCTTTCTGCAAGATTTTGGGTTGCTAGCAAAGAACATCATGAGAGGTTGGCTGTAAACAGCCATGAGACAAGGTAGGCTGCTGCCTCACCCCCATTTTGTGTTTATCAGATTTTGTAGTCACAGCAGCAGACAATGCTTTCGGAGGTTGCGAACATGGTAAATGTAAATATTGCGTGACTGTGTCTGGAACGGTGTTTTTCTACAGAGCAGCAGCAACTCCTGCTGTCATGTTTACAGAAGTTTCCATGATTTATCATCCAAAAGACACAGAGCTCATGGAAAGGAAAATTGCGGCTACACATCAACCAATGACAAAGATTACCGCCTCTCTGTAGGAGAAAGCATAGTAGTAAGGGAAAGCATAAAAATCAAAAGAAACTTATCCAGTCTTAAAAGTATTTATCCAAATGGCTTCATTTTATGCACCTCTCCCATGAAATCGTAGTCTTGCCAGAGTGAGGACTCAGCAGCAAAGTGGAAAGGACTTTGTAGTTGCTTGAGAAGGAGGGGCTGTTCTGGTGTTCCAGAAAAATTCCCTGCCCATGCACATGATCTGGTCTATTCCTTGGGAGCTGTGTGCTATGGTAGTGTATTTCAGTATTAATTGAAGTGGAATGGAATGGAAGTAAAGGAATGCTTCCCAATGTCCAGTGTGAACCTGCAGTGGCACAGCTTCAAACCATTCCCTCATTCCTGCCACTGGATCCCAGGGAGAAGAGCCCAGAACCTCCCTCTTCACTTTCCCACCTCAGGAACTTGGAGAGTTCTGCCTTTCTAATGGACACAGAGCCGGCTGTAGGATGGCTGCTTGACTCTGCAATTCTTTGTGTACTGTTCAATCCCATTCAAAACTTCCTACCAGTGGAATCTGGTACACTGGGAATCATGCTGCTGATGGCATTGTCTTTACTTCCAGTTTCACCTCATGCCAGAGCAAATCATTGGCCAAATGTCCTCATTCCCAGCAAAGAACCAGTAGGTTTTGTCATCCTCTTCCATCTGCACATCTCAGCTGCAACATGACTTTCCCAAAAAATTATTTCCTGCTGGCACTTCTCTGTGTTTCTCTGTTCTCCATCTCTCCTCCAGCCTGGCGATGCTTGAGAATATTTGTTCCAGCCCCAAGGTAAAGACAGCAAATTTTTTGAGTGCTAACAAATCAGCCTTCACATTTCTCCTACTGACAGAGAGTTTATGTTATCCAATTGTCCTGGGGGTGTTTCATTTCAGTATCAGACAATGTTTACCTGATACATGTAATTACTTTTCCTGCATGTAAAAGCAAGAACTAAATTTAAACACAGGCTGTGTATCCATTTTCTGAAAGCTTTTTTTAATCAGCAGTTAATGAAACAACCTGTCATCAGCAAGCAGTGCTGCTGAAGTTACACAAAAAGCAAAGCCACAAGTAAGTTTGTTTGTAGACTTTCACCTAAGTTTGGAGCTGGTGATGATTTGTTGTTTTTTCTGCAGTTTAACCTTGTTTGGTCTAGCTGGAGATGTGGCACTGGTGATGTCAGTATTTGCCAAGAGCTATACTTTTACAGGAAACGGTAATGGACGTAATTCAAGGTTTTGACAAGATTTCACGCAGCATAGCAGGGCAATCCAGCACAAATTCATCATCATTCCATGCCATTCTGGGTGATGTGCTCATAAAGTCACACATGTGGCCCATGTGTAGCTGAATGAAACTATTCAGTCTCTGCTCTGCCTGAAATGCTGGAATGCTGTGACAAATGTCTATTAAAATGCTTTGCTGCTAATGTGGATTTAGAAACATTAAAACATCAGCACTCTGTGATACAGCATAGCTTGAGGTCACAAGAAATCAGAAAGCACAGATTCAAGCATCATCATTTTCACAGTATTTTTTTGTTCTCTGTGCTGTTGTGTGCCCTCCAAGCATTCTCATTGTCTTTGTTTTCTTCCTTTCTGGGACTTCCTTGGCAAATGGCCAGCAGATGTGTACCTGTCCAAAAGAAAAAAAATTCTTACAATTCCTTCCCCACTTGGTCTTTACATTGTTTGGCACATGTGAAGCCAGTTTGTTGTTGGGTTTGTGGATGTGTGTTTGGAATATTTGTTTTTTGTTTTTGTGTCAGCTGAATTTGAACTATTGAGGTCAGTAGTCTTCCCTTGTCAGACTGCTGGGTAATATCCTGTAGCTTCTGGTCAGCAGGAGAAATCATTGGAGAGTCACAAGCCTAAAATCTATCATAGAAGGGCTTACATTGGAAAGGACCTTGAATTCATCCAGTTCCAACATCCTGTCAATGGCAGGGACACCTTCCACTATCCCAGGTTCTTTAAAGCCCCATCCAACCTAGCCTAGAACATTTCCAGGGATGGAACAGCCACAGCTTCTCTGGGCACCCTGTGCCAGGGCCTCCTCACCCTCACAGGGAAGAATTTCCTCCCAATATCCCATTTCATGGTCCTCTCTTTCAGTTTGAAGACATTGCCCTTTGGCCTGTCTCTTTCCTGGGCAGTTCTGGAGTTTGGAAAATCTGCAGGGTCTGTGATTCTGCTCCCTATCNGGATGCAGCCCAGGGGGGTTTCTGGGCCCCCAGAGCTCATGGCTGGGCCAGGTCCTCATGACAAATAGCATCCCCTTCAATTCCAATTCTTCTCTACTTCATACATTTCCTTGTATTTTTTTTTTTTTTACTCCCTCTATGACAATGCTGTAGGAAAGATATTGCTGCAAAGAGCACTATATTTTCTTATTTTGTATGACAAATCCACTGCACTTGCATTAAAACTGAGTGGCTGCAGCTTTGTGAGGATGACCTTGCAAGCAGAACATTTTGCTGACAGTGATTTTTTTAGGCAACCAAATTTGCTAAATGTACAAAATGCAGGCCAATCACTCTTCAAAAGTCTTGACCTACTTTCCCCTTGAACCCATTCCAAAATAATAATAATAAAAAATAACCATGGAGAGAGCAGATTACACAGCTCTATAATTTCACTGATGGGAATGTGAATGCCATTAAAGCAAAAGTGCTTCCTGCTGGCAGCCCAAGTCTGTATTTGTGTGGTTGTAACTCCTCAATACTCATTCAGACTTTGGGAGAGAGACAAGGCCAGGGAAGGACACTTATGCTGACTTAAACATGGTCTTTTCTACTCAGTGGTCCCTTTTATTGAATTTCTCTTAATTTATCTGTGTAAAAATGCACAGAAAGGAATCTAGAGGTTTGGGGTTTTTAAGAGGAATCCACTTTTCACATGGTTTAAGCTAAGTTTGAAGAGCCTTTTTCTTATAAGAGTTTGGAATTCTAATTCATTATTGAGTCATTGCTGCTTGACTTGTATATTTTCATACAGATGTCTTCCTGGATATTCTGATTTTTGATGCTTTAAAAAAAGAATAAAATATTTTGACATAATTCTTGTGGATTTCTCCCTTTTCTCGTGCCTTTTCTATGCTAAAGTACTTCCTTATCTTTGGGGAAGGGGGGAGAGGGAATGTGCTCTTGTGTTCAAACGTGTTTAAAAGCAGGTTTGGAGCCTTGTGTTTTTCAAGCCCCACGTGAGACAGAGACAGGATGACTGTGTCAGCTCTGAAAGCACTTAAGAGCCCTGCTTTACTGGCAAAGGTATTAATGAGCTTTAAAAAGGGGCGAGGGAGTTGACAGGAAGAATTAATCCCTCCCAATCCTAAACAAAACTCCAGAAATGCTGCATTTCCTTCCTCCCAGCATCATACAAATTGTACGGTTTCAGTGTTCCACCCTTGCTTTAACCTCCCCCAGCTCCTCAGGAGAGTTATTCTGCAATTTCCAGTAGGGAGATTATTTGCATGAACCAGTTCCTTCTCGTGATTAGATTCAGGAAATCAGCATTATAATCTGATGCTGGTTTTGCTTTTGTCCTGGAAGTTGTTAAACTGAGTCATCTGGCAAAATCTAATCCCGTTTCTAACCATATACGGACATGTGTGGGACAGAAGATGAGGCTGTGTGGTTTTGTATTGGTGTATTTGACAAATTCTACAGCCAGAGTCTTTCTAGGATTTTAATTTTGCGAAGCACTTAGGCACTGAAAAGTAATTGCACACACTGTCTCAGTGGGTTCTGTGTGAGCAAGGAATTGTCCTATAAGCATGATGATATGAATAGGAGTTCCAAAGGGTTTAAAAATTAATTTATGGAAGGAAGAGGCATGCTGTAGTGTGGTAGTTCTCCCCCTGAATGTTTTCCACAGGTTGTATTCTCCTCCAGATCTTAGCCCCAAAGAATTCTCTACTCAGCACAAATAGTCAGTTTTGCCTTTTATTATCGTAAATCCTGGTTATGAATTGAAGAAATGCCTCCTGCCAGCAGCAGAGAGAAGTCTGCTCAAAGCAAGCCCACACGCTGCTGGACCTTTCTTCACTCTTTCTCTTGTCTTGAATCACAGAATCACAGAATGGTTTGGATTGGAAAGGACCTTAAAGATCATCCAGTCCCACCTTCCACTATGCCAGGTTGCTCAGAGCATCATCCACTCTGGATTTAAGTGATTCCAGGGGTGGCGCAGCCACAGCTTCTCTGGGCAACCTGTGCCAGGGCCTCACCTCCCTCAGAGGGAGGAATTTCCTGCTACTATCTCACCTACACCCACTCTTTCATTTTTTAAGCCATTCTCCTTTGTCCTGTCCCTTGCAAAAAGTCCCTCTTCATCTTTCTTGTAGGCTCATGATATTTGAAAAGTCCTGGCAGTTTGGTGAAGCCCCAGGTGACTGGAAAAAGGGAAACATCTTTCAAAAGGGTGGAAAGGAGAAGGGCCCAGGAGCTACTGAGCTGTCAACCTCAGCTTTGTGCTTGGGAAGATCACGGAGATCCTCCTCAGAAAATATACTACATGCTTTGAGTTATGGGGCATTGGAATGTGATCCCAAACTGTATTCGTGTATCTTCTCATCCATCCAACCTGGCTTGGACAAGGAAATCCTAAGGAAACAAATCCCCAAGTGGACTCAATTTAAGCATCTGCCATAGAAGCACTCTGGATTATGGCCAAATAATGTAAATTTGGAGAGCTCTATCAAGGCCATACAAACCAAAGCTGTTCCCTCCCCTGGGGCTCCCTCATCCCTTCCCTCAGACTGTCCCTCACGCAGCCACCCCCAGTCCCCAGTGGGGCCATGGGGCTGGCGCCTGCTCCTGGGGTGCAGGGAAGCCAGGGGTGGTTAACTTGTCTGCATCCCAAGCCAGAAGTCAGGAAATGGTAACATTCCAAGTGGCAACCAAGTCCCTGTGCCATCCTTGTTTCTTGCACAGCTCCATGATGTGGCTGGCGTGCAGGGAAACCTCCCTTTCAAATTTGTAAGTTCTTTATTCCTACCCCAATGAGTCCTGACAGCTTGGGAAGGCATTGAGGCAAAACTAAACTAGGGTTTGGCACAAAAACATCGCTGAGCAGCGGGGTAGGAGCGGATGGGCTGTTATTTTTCATTGTTCCAAGATGTTTAAATGTGAATTGTAGCAGAAAACTTGTTACAATAAGCACCATAGTGTTAAATCTCAGATAAATCTCCCAGTTGCTGCGAAACAAAGCCAAACCGTGGATGTCTGGCTGACCCTTTAGACCTGAGGACCCACAGCTTGTTCTGTGGAGTCATATTTCAAATAGATGGATATTCTCTGGGGAAGGGAATACCTGCTGCTCTGTAGGTATCCGATTGCTGCTGTCTTGATCTCTTAAATCCTTGCTTAACAGACAGGAGTCAGGTGAATTTTTGATCCCCATGTTCAGCACTGAAGTTCTCATCCTGCTTTTGGCACCATGGAGCAGGATGTGGACAACAACTGCACAGAAAAGGATGCTCTGGGTTTCAATAAACTTTTGTTTATCTTCTCTACAGTGTTTCAGCATTTAAAGCCACGACAAAAGTGACTTGATCACATTTGTCTTCATCCTCTGCAATTAGTTTGGTGTTTTAATTTAAAACCCCATGGTGGCAAACTTGGCCAGAGGGCAGGTTGAAAGTGCCACAATGACACACCTTTGGAGAGGAGATGGGAAGTAATGTGCTGATGTGGAATAGTGTTTTAAAAACCCCAACTCACTGTGTTTATAAAATCTTGTAAGTGCTTAAATGCCTAGAACAGGACACACATTTTTTATCATCATCACAAAGTCCAACTTCCATTTGTCTCTCAGTGACATCAGAAGTGTTTAGTCCATGTAAATAAAAGGTGATCTGTGGGGAATCTTTCCAGTGCTGGCCTGGCATCATCTTTGCATTTTTCACACTGTAATAGGGTTTGCTGTTCAGATGCACTGAAGGGTACAAGTTGTATTTAAACAACAGCTAAAACAAACCCAGAAAACCTCCCTCCCATGAGTTACCTATGAGGAGAAAACATTTTGTCAGTGATTCTTCTAATTTGATGCCCTATACCTTTAAGAAATAAGCTTCATAATTTTCAGCCAGTGGGACAGAATTCTGGAATTTTCTCTTTTATTTAAAGGAAAGAATTCTCACGAGAACAAAAAGAACTCTGCCTGTGAGATACAATTCACATACTCTGCCTTCTAAATGTCACTTTCTTCTTGTAATGGATTTGGTAGGAAACTCTGCCCTTTCCTTTGAGTGACTCATGATGTAATGTCCTCACAGATTAGAAACTCGACTTGAGCAATGCACTCATGGCATTAAGTGAGATTTTGCCCATTCTGTCACGTTTATCCTGGTGGAAACTTAACACTGCATCACTTGTGCTAATATTTAGTGTGTTTAGGTCATTAGTGCAGAAAATCTTGCTGAAATTCGTGTGTGGATATACTTTCCCTGCATGTTAACAATGTGCTTTTTCATGTCAAAACTTTGAATTCTTACACTTGTAAATGTCATTGCTTAAAACCGAGCATGAGAGGGACTTTATTAATGCTTCATTTGTATCTGTCAGAGATGTCCAAATGACATACAAGTGCACATTTATTTTCATACAAAAAAGCTCTTACCTGACTGATCTGGAATTCTATATTCATAATATTTGCAGAATTGAACAAGATTCCTAATAAGCTTGGTGAATAAAGGAGCTCTGCCATTGGACAGAAGTATGAATGTCCCATTTGTTTCTGCTTTGCATACTCTGTTTTTTCTTTTAAGCCATAAAGAGAGCATTTAAGTGGTGTTTTATTTCAGAGGAGTGTTTCACATTTTGGGCTTCTGGTGCCCTGCCAGCGTCAGAGAGGAAGGATGAAGTCACAGGCCTGATGCCTGTAGAAATGACAGGCTGCTCAGATGTGAAGTCATCATTTTCACATATGGATTCTGTTTGGCTCGTGCCAAGGGCATGGGACATGTTGAGGAGATGTGGCCACTGCAGGAGTGTTGGGAACAGCTAACTCCGGCTCAGTTATGTGGCAGTTTCCCTTAATAACTGTGAGATACTGAAATAATTAATGGCTCAAACATTGTTAAAATCACGGAAAGACTTGGTGCATTGTAGAAAACTGTGGAAAGAAGCAACATAAATGATCAAAGATCCCCAGAGCAGCCCCAGACCTTTTCCTGAGGCACTTCCAGCAGG
>VYZR01016517.1:163556-175107 GCA_013400675.1 Oxylabes madagascariensis
AGTTTCCAGGCCAGTGGAACCCTCGTGATAACCTGTGGTCACCAAAAATCCCGCAAAACTAACCAGGGACTTTGGGTGAAAGGAGGTTTTCATCATTTGCCCTGGATGCTAGATGGCAGCATTGCACTTCCTAAACGCCTCAGTGGAAAATAGGGACAATGACAGCACTCCGAAGATCAGAATGCTGTCAGTAATGAAAATTCAGAGAGCCTAAATAGTCATATAATTAAAATATTATGTTTATGAAGGGGTTGGAACAGAAAGTGCATTGTACTTTCTTCTTTCCTGCTTATGTAACAGCCGAGAACAGCATTGCTCCTATTTTATATTTACATTAATAATCTTCAGGATTAGGCCCCTGATATATCAGTTTCTTGTGATTTAAAGTACTCAGGAGGAGCAGTGATTTTGCAAAGGGGGTGGGTGAGCCTTACTGACACAAGGATTTAAATCTCGTATGATTTTATCACAGCTGAATAGGGCAGCCTTGGTTGTCCCAGTTCAGGTATTAGTGGATGAGCATCCACCTCACAGAGTTCTTGATCCAGAAAAGTGACTTAATTGAGCGAGTTGACCCTGAAAAAGAACCTGAGTTCTGCAGTGGGCCTGGCTTGCCTAATCCCCACATGATGGGGCTCAGGCAGTCATGGCGCTCTCTACCATTGGTTTCCAAACTATGAAGGAAAGCAGTGGTGGAAAAGGAGAACTCAAGCAAAAGAAAAATATTTTGGCACAGTCAGGAATAGAATAGGTTGATAGCTTGGGGGTAGGCAACTCAGTGTGAGGGGATTGTCCATCTGGAGACTGGTGTTAAGTGATAGTTTTGTACCCTGATCCCAGCCCCAGGCACTGGGAAGCTGCACATCTGCCTAAACTAACAAAAGAAGGGTTCAAAAGGAGCTGGGAGATGCCAAGAGGGTAGGAAATCAATGCAAGATCAAAGTCTCAGGACGGATGGAGGCTGAATTGGTTGCTTTGAATGAGGACAGTGGGGGAGTTGCTGTATGTATCAATCAGATTTTATTGCAGCATTCTGGAGGGGATATATTCTGGCAAGAGGTTGAGAGGTGAACCATCCCTGTCCTGCAGAGAACAGAAGTTCTCTTCCTGGAACAGAAGTTCTCTGTGCCTGGGACTGTGATGTCAGAAGGATGTGGAAATAGAGACAGCAATCAGGCTTAGCAGTCTGATTTCCATGGAAGTGTGGGTCCTCTGAATATTCAGTGGAAAAATGTGAGGGGAATCATAACTCCTTTAGGTTAAAATATAAGAGGAACTGATTCTATTCAATCTTGGGAGATTTTATTTTGTGTGTGTAATGACTCAGTTTGTGCTGTAGGGTTTTTTCAAGGCTTTATTGTCTTGTGGCAGCACACGCAGGTAAACATAGACTTCAACTGCAAGTAAAGGTCAAACATACATAAAATTGGAAAACTTACCTGAGTACAGGTTATTTTTGTAAGAACAAGACTGTAAAATCAGGCCTAAATGTCAAATGTGTTTTAGAGCTCAGTCATCCACTGTGACTTCTTCAGAGACAGTGACTTCATGTCATTCAAGTCAGACTCTAATCCTATGACTGAAATGATGTTTCTGTACCCGGCTCTGCTAAATTATTAGGGAATTAAATACCCGGCTCTCCCTAAATTATTAGGGAATTAAACCTGTAGCCTGACTGGAAAACTGATTTTCTGTTTGTCACCAGGTTTAGCATCAAATAACACTTGAGCAGCTTTTTAGAGTCATTGCAGTAGGTTTATAAGGCAAAAGTGCATGTAAGTCTTGTGAAGATCTCACTTTTGGAATGGTTCAATCTCTGATAGCGTCAAGTGATCAAATTGGTCATACATTGTTTGGTCTGGCTTTATTTTAATTTTCCTTTTTCCCTTACCATGGAATATTTTGACATTTGTTGAAACTCCCCAACTTCCAACTTTCCATTTGGAAGTTAATTGAAGAAACATTGTTTATTTTCAGTAGAAACTGAATTTCTGTATGTCAGACTGTTGCTTCAGGGCTGCTCTGATGCCTTCTAGGACTTACCCTTCTGATAACCTCCTCTCTCAATCTTCATTTGAGCAAAACCATGCTGAAGTCTGTAATTGCTGGGATTAATGTCTTTCCTGTTGTAGGAATCATAGAAAAGAATTCCAGAATGGTTTGGGTTGGAGGGGACCTTAGAAATTTATTCCTGCCATGGGCAGGGACACCTTCCACTCTCTCAGGTTCCTCCAAGCCCCATCCAACCTGGCCTTGGACACTGCCAGGGATCCACAACTCTGGGTAACCTGTGTCAGGGCATCACCACACTACAGTAAAGAATTTCTTTCTAAATGAATACTGTGTGTTTTTTTTCATGGCACAGAGGGACGGTTATGATCATTGAAAACTCAATTAAAAACACCCAAATTTTTACTTTAAATCAGACCTGAATCCGTCACATGGTCAATATTCATTAATCCTCCACCACAAGCCCTGAAATAGATACGTCTCCAGTGTGGCTCAGGTATTTCTAATAGAATTCAAACACACAGCAATTTTCTCTTGGGTTCTATACAGGGAGAATATCAGAAAGCACATTTTTATTGGGAGGTTGACCCAGCACTGCCACCGGTTGCTGAAGGACGTTGTGGAGTCTCCCTCCTTGGAGATATTAAAAAGCTGGATGTGGTCATGGGCAGCCTGCTCTAGGTGACTCTGCTTGAGCAGGACAGCCAGGAAGAATGACTCCAGAGGTGCCCTTGAACCTCAGCCAATTCCTGACTGTTATCCCTATGTAAGGATAGTTCAGGGAGGGAAGAGCTTAATAGGCAAGGCAAAAGCTGTGCACTCAAGGAAAACAAAGCAACAAATTCAGCATTTCAGCACCAATCCAAAACACAGACCCACACCAGCACTTGGGAAGTAAGCTGACTCTGCCCCAGGCAAAACCAGCACAAAGGGGTAGTGGGAAATATTTTATAAATTCATTAGCCTTTCCAAGTGTTCTGATAGTTTTCAGATAGTAAAACCTAGCTAGCAAAGTAGTGCAATAATCCTTAGTGATGTGAAGTACAGGACGATTGGGGGTTTGCTAACAGTAATAAAAGCCAGTTTTCCCAGTTGGACAAACTGAAGATGAACTGTCTTGGGGCCTCTGTAGGAGAACTCCTATCAGTGGACTTTCCAATGTTAAGATAGTTTCTCCAAGATTTCTAAGGCTTACCCAAAGCCTGTGACTCTTATTTCCCTTTAAACACTACTTTCCATCTAGGATTTTATTTTTGGCGAAGGGAGAAAAGCTGTCTAAATGTTTTCTCTGACTTCCCCCACGATTCTTCTTTTCCTTTCAAGAAATCAACGGCATGACTCATTTCCCACCCTGTGACTTGTTCCCTTGGGCTAAAGCTCCAGGAGCCTGGCCACTGTGTCCTACAGCTTCCTCCCAGCTTGCTTGCTCAGCTTTCCTCCTCACAGGAGATGGACATGGTGAGCAGCTCTTCCTCACTGCCACAGGCACAGGGATGAGATCAGAGCCTGAACTTGGGCAGGGGAATTTGTGAAACCCTCTGGATCCACAGCTGGATCCTGACATGTTCAGTCCCTTCTTCCTGCAACAGTTCAGAGCTTGTATTTCTGTGGACAATTCCTCTATTCCTATGCTGACTCTTGGGTCAGATGAGTCCATTTTGCGTGTTCTTGATCATCACAGGTAGCAAGGTGGCTCCCAATGCCATCCCTTTCTGATAGCATGATATCACCAGATACGGCTGTAACACAATTCAGAATTGAAATCGGATGCACCATTGCTAATTTCTCAACTGTCAGCACCTTATCTTGTTGTTTTGTTTATTTTGAGGGGCATGCCTTTGGGATATATTTAAAACAGAGAGTCTTGACTGTTGTTTAATAAAAATCTTAGTGGTCTTTAAAGTATGAGGATTCCTTACCCTGAGCTATGTTTCTCTGGGGAACACAAGAGACCTTTTCCAGTTTTTGAGAAAAAAATTGTTTGGTGTTGAGAGAATTTAGAGTGTGGTTCTGCTGTTCTCCTCCCAGGGTCCTGTTTTTCTTTAATTAAGAAATGCATTTTTTTATTCTATAAAACACTTGTCACAGTATCTTTTTAATCAGACATTAAAAAGCAAAATTAAATGAGATTGGAGTATTCTTTCCCCTCTTCTTCTCCTCCTAGAACATTTTCTGGCAAATAAGACTCCATGTGGGACTTCAATGTGACATTTATATTAAAATAATGAAATTATCTTGTATGGTACTGACCCCTGACTATTTTGTTCGCACAGCTAGGGTGCCCTATTATCTAATTTTTTTTTTTTTTTAATTCATTGAGATTGCAATTTCAGTAAAGACAACCACACAATCATATTTCCCCTGGATCTTGTGCCAATAACCTGATTTTGGCACTGCAAACATTTAACAAAATATGACTTATTTCACCCAGCTTCCAAACTTTTGGCTTTTGCATTTCTATTTGAGAAGGCACTTAAATCCTGATATTTGCAATTTATTTGAACCTATTTGTTCAACATTTTCCCCAACCAGAAGGATGCTCTGCATTAAAATTTCAGTACTAGCTGATATCTGGTTCATTGTGGATGTTTTGATTTTTTTTTTTCCTTTTTTTCTCCCACTCTCCATCTTGCCCTGCTGGGGATGTTTCTCTCCACACTGTGTAATGCCTGCCCCTGACACACCAGAAGAGGGCAGCTGGGATAACCTCGTTGCTAGAGCATATGGAACACGTTCTGGAAAAACATTAAGCCAGGGAAAGTGCAGCTGTGGAGCACAAGCCCTACCTGAGGCCAGTTGTGCTTTGTGTACAAACTGTACAAACTGGGAGAGAGCGCACAACACCGGGGATGGAGAGCTGGATTAGCACCTCCTTCAATCTCCAGGCACATGTCCAGCTCCATGTACCCTGTCAGCTCTGTACCAGGTCATGACCAGGAATGAGATGAGGCCTTGCTGCGGCCAAATGTGCTGAAAACAAAGTCAATTTAACAGGAGCTGAAGCAAGGAGGCAGGAGAAACAGTTTAGCCAAGTTTGACTTTTCAGTATAATCACTTAGGGAATATTTCAAGCCACACAGAAGAGTGGCCAGCAGGTTTAGATAGGTATTAGGAAGAAATTCTTGCTTGTGAGGGTGGGCAGGCCCTGGCACAGGGTGCCCAGAGCAGCTGTGGCTGTCCCTGGATCCCTGGCAGTGTCCAAGGCCATGTTGGACAGGGCTTGGAGCAACCTGGGATAGTGGAAGGTGTCCCTGCCCATGGCACTGGATGGTCTTTAGGGTCCCTCCCAAACCAAGCCACTCCAATGATCCTCTGACATATATTGAGGATTGCTGCAACCCACTTATGGCTGCAAGGCTGCCAGGCTGGTGCAGCAAGGTCGGTAAGGGAACAGGGACTCCTTCAAAGTAAAGCATGACTGCCATGGTAGGCTGGTGTTTTAGAACAGGGCAAGCAAAAGATGTGAAGGGTTTGGAGGGGAAGAACTGTGAGGAGCAGCTGAGGGCGCTTGGCCTCTTCAGCCTGCAGGAGACATTGTGGTCTTCAACATCCTCATGAGGGGCAGTGTGGGGCAGGCACTGATTTCTGCTCTCTGGGACAGTGACAGAACCTGAGGGAAGGGCTGGAGCTGTGCCAGGGGAGGTTTAGGTTGGGTATCAGGAAAAGACCCTTCCCCCAGAGGGGGGGTCAGGCACTGAACAGGTTCCCCAGGGAACGGGCACAGCAGCAGCCTGACAGAGCTCAAAAAATGTTTGGACAACACTCTCGGGTACAGGGTGTGACTCTTGGGGTGTGCTGTGCAGGGCCAGGAGTTGGACTGGATGACCCTGATGGGTCCCTTCCAACACAGCATATTATGTGATTCCATGAAAATAGAGCAAAATATCTGTACAGACTAAGGAATGAAGGGATTGAGAGGACCTTTGTAAAAAGAACTTGAAAAACAGGGTAAAAGATAATGCCAGAAAAGGTACATAATTTGACAAGTGACTTTTAGATAAAATGTTTCTTTTCGGAAAAGATACCTTTTTTCCACTAACAAAAAAAAAGGAGACATTGTGGAATTTTTTTTCCTTCTAATGTTCCCTCAGTCCCTGCAACCCGGTGTTATGTCCAATTTGGCTATTTTACAAGCACAACTTAATTTACAAGTGCAGCCTTTTGTCTTCCTCCTGAGACTGAAAAGTTCACCTGAGGTTCTTCACATTATCAACTATAAAAATATTCCACAAGCAAAATTAATTGATAAAAATTAGTTGATTGATACCAGGATCAGATAATGAGCCCAGAGAGTTTGGGGCTTTAGGTAGGCATCACTGGGAGGGTACTTTATTTCAAATATTTGCACTTTTGGCTCACAAAGAAATGCAAATATAGTTGGATATTCAGATTCTGTGTTGAAACTTGTAGAGCAGGTATTATTTAGGCACTTAGGAAAAAGGGCAAAAACATAAAGAGTCTGAACAGACATCAATCATCAAATCTCCTGCAGCTCTTGCTTGCAAGAGTTCTAAGAAGCGGCACAACTTTGCATGGCAGGTTTGTTTTTTCTAATGTTTTGCAAAGTCCACGTCAACAATCATGTGGGTTTCCTTTCTTATAAAATCTTTATTGTGCTTTAGCTCCAGTTTCAGTACTGTTCTTGGACTGGAAGTGTGCACCGGCTCATCAGCCAGAATGCCTTTCTCTGGAACACATTTTTTCAATTTCCGAGCAGAAACAGCAGTAACCTTTTTTTTTTTTTTTTTAGCTGCAGGTCTGTCTTCATCTTTGTTATCAGATTTTGTTGCACAGCCACATTCTAGAATGCACACTCAGTGATGTCAAAAGAGTTTTGCTTTAGACATGTTGTTACAAGCAGAAAATGATTAGATGTGTTGGAGTCCAAATAGTTCTCAGTTCATGCATCCTCAATCCATCAATACCGTGTGTTTTAAACAACTCATTTGGAAGGGAGCCCAGCATGCTGACTTTATCAGGAGTATTACGTGCATATTTAGACTCAGGCACATACAGTCCTTATGCGCAGAAGAAAAATCCTCCTGCACAGCCAAGATCATCCTCTGTGTTACAGCAGCACTGTTTGGAGCAGCTGTGCTGGAAATCTGAATGTGTGCTGCTCATGCATGGATGTTTCCCGAAGGAAGACTCAAAGTTTGCTGTATCCACAGTGAACATGGCTGTGGGGGGCACTTATATTTGAACAGTTTTTTAGATGATCCAATATCTATGTGTTCATTGGCTCATGGAATGGCCTGGGTTGGGAGGGAACTTAAAGACCATCCAGTGCCATCCCCTCTCATGGGCAGGGACACCTTCCACTGTCCCAGGCTGCTCCAAGCCCTAGTGTCCAACCTGGCCTTGGACACTGCCAGGGATCCAGGGGCAGCCACAGCTTCCCTGGGCACCCTGTGCCAGGGCCTTTTGGGCTGTATGAATCATCTTAAAACAAATCTGTGCATTGAGGATGTGGGAGAATTGTCAGATAACAGTGACTTGAGGAGCTGAATTTTGACCTGAAGTGGGCATGATAATTCTTATCCCCAGTGTTGCACTCAGTTTAGGCCCTTTGTGCAGTAAATATGGCTTGGATTAAATTGCTATTAGGTTCTGTGCACCTGAAGAAACCAATGGTGTGTGTTTGTGTCACAATGCTTCCATCTTCTGAGAGTGAAAAAACAAGGCAAGAGACAAGTTTGTTTTCAGTTGTATGTTTGTTTGCCTTTTTCTCTGAGTTGTGATTCACTTCTGGGATATTTGTGCTGTTTGCAACCAATGTGACTGCGGTTGTTCATGAGGAAGCAATCAGGTAAAAATGTGCAATTTGAAAAGGAAGACAAAGGTTCCTCACAGGAAAACGCTGCTTTTGATGATACTGACCCTTCTGATGTCCAAATAGCATTTGCTTGGCTGATGGTAAATGGCAGCTTTCTGATTTTGAATATGCAGAATAAAAATGTTTTGTTTTCATTGTTAAAGACCGGGTGTTCAAAAAATAATAGTACCTCATATAATTTATATTTTTTGACTACTTTAGACAGACTTATGATAGGCCAAAGGACTCTGTATAAATCTTGTCTTGAATGGAGTGCAAACCTTCTTCTCACTGAAGCCTGTAGAACAGCAGTGTTAGAGCAATCCATTTGTGTTCAGAATTAGATAAAGATTTCTATTCACCAAGACTGTACTTTGAAGTGAGCCCAACAGCAGGAGTTATCTCATTAAAAGTCCTTTACTGGGTTTTATATGGCAAACACTTGAAATTTCCTGTCATTCCAGATTAACATGCTGTTCTCTGCTCCAGTAGTGTCTGATGATCTCACAGGAGAGAGAATTTTGCAGAACTGAACCTTGAGTCTGTTTTTGTTTCACTGCCAAGTTATTGTATATTGAGCTTCAGAATTCAGAAAGAAAAACCACTTGGGATTTGAAAAGACTTTGTGGAAAATTTCATTGAATTGTCAACACAATACAGGATCCTTAAACTTAAACCTGCTCGGTTTGGTTTTGCATTTTTTTCTGTTTACCTTTCTTCCTTTCAGGGTTTTCATAAAAATACTGGTGAATACTCTGATGAAGTCTAGTCCCTGATATGATGGAGAAGGTTGCACTCAGAAGCAGGGAAGTTGCAGTCCAACCGTACAGCCACTTGTTTAGTAATATTCCAGCAGAATTTCCAGAAAAATATTTTGAAATAATAGAGTTTATCATCCAAAGCTGGCCAAGAATCAGTCTTGCATAACCAAGAGAGTATTTTTTTAAGGTTTGTTGTTTTTTTTTTCCATTTTGTGTCATGTACCAAAAAAAAGAGACGTAATGATCCCTTCTCTGTTCTGAAGCATCTTCCCTGGAAATGCCAGGAACTGTGTCTGCTCTTCAGTGATCCTATGTGAACTTTAAAATCCATTTTAGAGATAATAGTAAACTTTGAAAAGGGAAATTAGGATGAGTTTTTCTTGACAGGTGCTCTGCCGGAAGGAGAGGGTATCCCTTGAGTATTTTCTGTGCAGAAATTACCTCAGTTGTTCTAGAACAGATTCACTGTGTTCATTTACATCAAAAATCCTCTCATTTAAGAGAAAGTTTATGTGTCCTTAGCGCATCCCAGCTGGGGATGTTTATAATCTCTTAATCAGGGCAGGATGACCGGCAGTGCTTCTTGTCTGGACTCGTGCTCTCCACAGTATCCCATAATATATCCACGAGTTCCAGCATCTGCATTATGTCCATTTTGGAGTATTGAATAAAGCAACAAGCTGAGGTACTGAGCATGCAGAGGGAAGGGCTGAAGAAAATCCTCAGCATTTTCATTTATAAGGAGTGACACTGAGTCCAGTCTTATAGGATCACTTGAAATGCTGATGTATCGATGCCAAAAGGGGCTCCCAGCTCTTCTATCACTACATCTTCGTAAGGATGACCAATTCAGCATGTTGAGATTAGCTCAAGACTTCTAGAATGAAGACTAAATCCACTAAAAAACACATTGGAGTGAAAAAAATATAAATTGGTGTCTGAAAAATGGTAAATAATGGGATTTGGATTCCAGCCTCATTTTGTGGTGTATGTGTGCTATTTTTTGTGTGATGTACTTCTTGGGGGGTTTTTTTGGGTTTTTTTGTTTGGGTTGTTTTTTTTTTTCTTATTTCCTTAGAAGGTGATCTGACGCTCAATTCTTGAGGTGCTGAAAGTGTAAAACACTGAAATCACAGCAAAAATACCATTTAATTATCCTTTAATCTGGTATTGCCCTTTCTTTCCTTCTCTCTTTTTTTTAATCATGGGAAATGTAAATTAGTCCATTTGAATGAATTAAGTTGCTGCTTTAAAAAGCCATTATGCAACCTTGAGTCAACGCTGTTTTGAGCAGCAGCAAGGTGGGCAGATCTTTGCCAGATGTCTCCATCAGCCTTCCCCTTTTGCATCCCATGAGCCCTGAGGGAAGGAGGGCAGGACAGAATCCCAGTTTTCTGGCAGTGTGAGGAGAAGGCATGAAGGAGATTTCTTGGTGGCCTTTTGAAAGATGGGAAAAGCAGCTGAGGGTCCTGCAAGGCAAAGCACAGCAAGGAGAAACGGAAGCAGAGGGGAAGCCATCAACCCACTCACCTCCTGGGAAGGGCATGGAGATAATCAGTGGCTGTTTGGGGGAGGACTTTGCTTTTGGGAGGAGAAATCACAACTGAAGGAGAGATGAAAAGGTTCATTTGTTGACAGAGAGCACAAATGACGACTCTCCCTGCAGATCCATCTGAAATCAGAGAGGGATGTCTGTGTGGGTGGGAAGCAAGAATTTATAGTCATTAAGGTTTTGTGCATTCTGGACGAGTGGGGAAATGGCCAGCACTCTGTTCATACTACTCAAATGAAAGTGAAAAATCCTCCAGCAGCTCATGGGCTGAGCTCCAGCATTGGATTGTCAATGTAATTGTGAGGGAAGCCCTGTGGTATTACCCAGTTACTATTTATTAATTAGTATTAATTTTGAACACAGAATCATAGAATGGCCTGGGCTGGAAGGGATCTTAGGAGCATTTAGCTCCAGCCTCCTTATCCTAATATTCAGCTTTTTCTTCCTTGGCTATGTTGTGTGTGGTGCCCACTGCATGCACACCCAGTGTAAAACATGGAGAGGCAAGCAATTAAATATTGTGACCTTGAGCCTAAAATTAGGTTACATCAGTAAATCTCACTCGAATGGCAATTTTTTGAGTCCTATGCTGTTGTTAGTCTCTAGAGAAGGATTTTTTAAGAACAGATAAGCTCACCCGTTGGATCACATCATCAAAACAAATTACCTGCTACAGGTATTTTCTTTCCTTAATGAAAGTGCTTAAGTGCTGCAATGGATTTCCCCGTGGGATAGTCACTGCTGGGGATCTCCAGAAAAGTCATTCTAAAGTTTTATGGGAAGGAGAAGGAGGAAGGGAGAAATCAATTGAAAATCTTTTTCATAAAAACATTTGAGAATATTCATAGTTTTTTGTATAATGATCTTGTAACTCTGTGATTATTTCCCATTCTCTTTCCCACGCAAATGACTGTATCATGTCACCTATTTCCTAAATTCCTTTACCTTTCTTATTTTAAGTTTTTGCAGTAAATATCTTCACAATTAATCTAAATTAACTATATTTAAAGCTATTTTTTTTTAAATATCACTAGGGACCAGAAAAAAACACTTAAAATTAATGTGACACAGCCTCTTGTCCCATGTGTTTTTCCTTGCTCATGTGGTTCACACATGGGACATCTTGGCAAAGGACCTTGTTACAAGCACTGGAGACTTCTACATTAAAAAGCTTTTTTATATCCTACATTCCCTAATTTGAATTTTAACCCACTCCTGAAATGTTAATGTTGTCTATGTGAATAATGTACTGGTCTAGAAAGAAAAAATTGGAATCATAGAATGGTTTGGGTTGGAAGGGGCCTTAAAAGTCATCTTGTTCCAATGCTCCTGCAGGGAACACCCGGGCAGGGACACCTTCCACTATCCCAGGGTGCTCCAAGCCCTGTCCAGCCTGGCCTTGGACACTTCCAG
>VYZR01016527.1:16121-26702 GCA_013400675.1 Oxylabes madagascariensis
GTTTTGTTTATGTTAAAAACTAACTAATCCTATTTCAAAGTAGATTAATAGATGAACACACTGATGTCTTCAACGTGATGAATTTAGGATTTACTTTTATTACACACCACAATAAATTCAGCTTTATGGTGACTCTTTACTCCCTCTGCCAAGAAGAGAAACTTCCTTAATTTCACACAAATTAAAGAAATACATTAAAGGTCATGCTGGGGGGCAATAAAGGTGAGAGGTACCTTCAGCAAAGGATGAATTTTGTCCACAGGGAGCAGGAGGGGGTTCCTTCTTTTCCGTTTCTCGATGGCCGACTGAGCATCAGCGATGGCCCACTTGTCTATGGGGTGAGGAAACGTCTTCTGAACCCGCTCCTGCCCAACACAGAGAGCACTGAGACACCCACAGCCACCAGACAGGATTAAATAAAACACAGCACAGCAAACTGCTTCCCCTCCAGGACAGACAATTATCCTCCTCCTCAGTGACTGTGACATGTTTTCCTAATTGTTCTCTCCTTACTCAACTTGGCTTCTCTCTTTTCAGCAATCCCCTTCCCTGAGCACCGAGAATTCCTTCAAATCTCCTGAAATTTATCATCTTTTCAAGAACAGCAAGAAGGTTGCAGTCTCCACTTCCAGTGGAAGGTGTTCCTGCCATGGTAGGGAGTTGGATATGGATGGTCTTCAAGATCCCTTCCAACCCAAACTATTCTGGGATTCTGTAAGACCAGGAGCCCAAAGTATAAACACCATCAGGAAGTACTGAACAGTTTACAGCCTACAAAAAAAACTCCCAAGTTGATATTGTTCCTATTTGAGAAAAGAGTGAAACTTGCTCTACATCAGATCAAGTTCATGGCAGGAATGAAAAGCTGAAGGATGAGCAGAAAAAAAATGGTGAAATTATTTGTGTCCCTTTGATTAAGAGATTTTTGCACATATTCCAAGACCTAACAGGAGGCCCAAGGTTTTCAGAGAGGCAGATTTTCTTAGGGCAGCTTTTAAATCCTTGCAGATGGCCATTTAATGCCCAGCTTTCTGATCAGCTCCCAGGTTAACACAGGGTGACACATTCCCTCCTGGACAGCAAACCCCAAATGACCCTTCTTTGGGATCCTACCAGGAGATCCTGCCAAAAATGGAGGTAAGGTGGCATTCAGCTATCCTTCAACTTAAAAACATGGAATTCCAGACTGGTTTGGGTTGGAAGGGACTTAAATCCCATCCAGCTCCATCCCTGCCATGGGCAGGGACCCCTCCCACCGTCCCAGGCTGCTGCAGCCTGACCTTGGGCACTTCCAGGGATCCAAGGACAACCACAGCTTTTCTGGGAATTTCATCCAGGGCCTCCCCATCCTCCCAGCCAGGAATTCCTCCTCAATATCCCACCTAACACAGGCTTTCTGTGCTCCAACACTGCATTCCCACTGCTTTCTTTAGGAACAATTTGAAGGGCTGTTTCTATTTATAAAACATTTTTAATTTGAGATTTTTTAGACCTTGATCCTGCAAATACTTAAGGACAACATCTTGGACAAACAGTTCCATTAGCTCTAGGCTGTTATGTAAATATCTGCATGATAAACTTCAGAGATCACAGATCTCATGTTTTCCCTTAACAGCTAAAAACAGCTGAGGAACAGATCCAATCCCAAGAGCTATTAAGGAACTATTAAATTTTGCTTTTATTTAGTGATGCAATAATCTTCATGCATCAATATTAAAAAAAAAAAAAAAGTTGAATAAAGGGCGTCTAATAAGAATCTAAAACCCTTCGGGCAATTATTTTGCCTATATATATTGAAAAATATACAAAACTAATATAAATATACACATATTATACATATACATTACATAGAAAATGTTATGTTATATATAATTATATATATTCACCTCTCTATATAATTTTCTTTCATTTNTATATAATCATATATATTCACCTCTCTATATAATTTTCTTTCATTTCCATCACACACATATAAAATTTATATTAATATAGACGTACAATAATTTTGACACATATATAACTTATATTCTTTTGTGTATATATATATATACATATATATGTGTATATATAAAAAATTCTTTTAATTTCCACAACAGACACAGAGAATCCCATACAAAGACATTATTTTGGATGAAAGTCCTGAACCTACAGATTGATGTAAAATTAACTAATTAATAAAGCTCTACAAAGCTCTATCAGGTCACAGCCACATGGAAGCATTTTCTCCCTCCAGACTCCATTAAACCCTTGTTTTGGAATGACGACACAAAAGCTGACAGCTGCAATAATACAAGAGCCTCAGTGAGTCCAATAAAGTCCCAGGAACATCCAACTCTGTTCCCTCAGTTGCACAATCCAGGCCTGATAACAGTAACCTTTCATTGAAATATTTAAATTTTTTTCTTGCATATTGATGTCAAAAAAGTAGGAAAAAATTCTTAAATCCACTGTGCATTCGACAGCAGAAAATCCTTCAAAGCATTTTGCACTTATATTGCTGAAAGGAAAAACTCCCACCATTTCTATCCTGAAGCACCGGGTAAGAAAATGAGTTTCCAGTTAAATTTGCTTATAAAATCTAAATAAAATCAGAGTATCCCAGAATAGTTTGGGTTGGAAGGGACCTTAACTTCCAATCCCTGCCATGGGACACCTTCCACTATCCCAGGCTGCTCCAAACCCCATCCAACCTGTCCTTGGGCACTTCCAGGGATCCAGGGACAGCCACAAAGTCATGTTAGGAAGCTCTGGGCTTCCAACCTTCATTGTTTAAAATATCCCAGTTAATTCCAGCGACTCCAGAGGCAAATCCTTGTTTTTCCAGCCTCCAGTCCTACCTCCACATCCTGCACAGTCCGTGGCTGGGCGATGCACAGCTTGTTCAGTAGCTGCAGGATCAGCTCCTCAATGTAGTAGAGGGAATCTTCCTTTGCTGAGAGGTTGGGGTGAACCTGCTGCTGGACCTGGCCAAAGGAATTCAGAGAATTAGGATTTTTTTTCATGGAAAGCTGCGCCTAAAAATGAATCCCAGCAAAAGCAGGATAACTCTGGGTTGCAGCGCTGCAAATTCACACACTTTTAATATTTCTCACAAGTTTTCCTCTGGAGTTAAGGTGGTAATTCCTATTCCTGCCAAGTTGGCACCTGTGTGGAATTACAAACTGTGTGTTTTGCCATTATGGTGGGAAGGAGTGTCAAGCCAAGGCAGATTTCTGCCAGCACTGGAGTGAAACCATCCCTGTGGGTACCTGGGAGTTACTCATACCCTGAATGAGTAATTGCAGTGACGTTATCAACCCTAATGAGTGAGTGATGGAGTCACTACCTGGAGCAGCAGCTCACCCTACCTGGGTGACTGAACAGAGGAGCAGCACAGACCCACCAGGGAAAAGCAAGGAAAAGCTGACTCCCACCTCTCTCCAAGGCAAGACTGATGCTTTAAGTTTTAGNTCAGCCTTCCCAGGCATCAAGACAGGATAATTCCTTTTATCTCACTTCATGGAGATTAATCCCAGCTTAGGTTTGCAAGGCTAAACTAGAGCAGACAACCCAAACCAGGCAACCTCAGCATGTGCCCTTACAGAAAGGGCTACAATTAACTCATCCTGGGTCAGCAGGGCTCTTTTTCTACTAAAAATCCCCCCCATCAAACCACCCTGCCTTAAAAAGAGAAAAAAAGCACTCAGGGGTTGGTCTCCATACTCACTTTTCCCTGGCAGCCTCTCAATCAGGAAAGTGCTCGCTAGATCTCAAACTATAGCCAAAAGATTCGTAAGGAATACAATCCAGGGAAATTCCCTCCTCTCCCTATACAAATTCCATGTAAATCCGCTCAAAAATGTCATGTGACACACTCACATTGGTATTCACAGGGGTGGCAGTTTCTTGGGACAAGACAGAAACATCTTTGGGTTGAATTCTGATGCTCTGAAATACAGGTACAGCCCCTTCCAAAGCCCGTGGAGCAGTTCCCAAAAACTGGGGGATCCATGGGCTTCCTCCAAATTAAGGAGAATCCCAGAATGGTTTGGGTTTGAAAGGACCTTAAAGATCATCCTGTTCCCCTCCTGCCATGGGCAGGGACATCTTTCCCTATCCCAGGTTATTCCAAGCCCCATTCAGCCTGGCCTTGGACACTTCCAGGGGTCCAGGGAAGACACAGCTTCTCTGAGAAACCTCTGCCAGGGCCTCCTCACCCTCACATCCAAGAATTCCCAACATCCCATCTAACCCTGCCCTCTGTGAGTTTGAATCCAGCTGCCCAGTCTTGTTATAAAGTTATTTTATAGCCCTGTAAATTTTGCTTTCTGTGCCTCAAACACGAATCTCTGCTTTACACAACGGATTCCCGACAGAGATACAAGATCCTGAAAGAAAGAAAGAATCCTCAAGAAAACCAAACCCACTCCTTGAAAACTCCTACTCAAGACAGCAGGTTCTCAACAATAGCCAGGGCATTTTGTGTTCTTCCTGAACCTGAGAGTTTAACTCACAAAACAATGGCAAAGCAGGAAGTGCCGGGTTAAGGGCCTGCCTCGTGTCTCTCACACAGCACCACCACAGCAAGGAAATAAAATGAAATTCTGTGTCCTTGCAGTGAACCCTTAATGATGCTCCAGAGAACTGGCAAGAACAGGAACAGTAAGAAGAGGAGGAAGATCAGGAGAAGATGGGAACTTCCATTCCCTCACCAGACTGCAATGTTCTCCTCCCTCCAGTCATTTATTTCAGACTTCACTGCAAAAAAAAAAGACTTCATTTGTACCTGACTTCAGCTCCCAGGTCTAAACACCTCATGCCACACTCTCCTAAATTTTCTTGGGAGGACACGGATGTCCAGCGAGGCTGAGGAGCAGCACAGGGGCTCAGAGTCCTCCTTAAACACTGACAGGGAATCTCTGCTTCATTTTAGGAACACAAATCATGGAATTTTGGAATAGCCTGGCTTGGAAGGGATCTTTAAATCTCATCCAGTTTCACCCCTGCCATGGGCAGGAACACCTTCCACTGTCCCTGGCTGCTCCAACCTGGCCTTGGGCACTGCCAGGGATCCTGGGGCAGCCACAGCTGCTCTGGGAATTCCAGCCCAGCTCCTCCAGGAATTCCCAATTCCCAATCTCCCATCCATCCCTGCCCTCTGGCAGTGGAAGCCATTCCCTGTGTCCTGTCCCTCCATGCCTTGTCCCCAGTCCCTCTCCAGCTTTCCTGGAGCCCCTTCAGGCCCTGGCAGGGGCTCTGAGCTCTCCCTGGTGCCTTCCCAACCCACACTCCCAGTCTTCCCTCACCGCTGTTCTACCCCCAAATCATCTCCATGGCCCTCTCTAAGTCTGGGAGTCATTTTTCCTTCAAAATGAGCAAACCCAACAACCAAGCCCAGCATCTCCTGGTTGAGACAATTCTCCCCAGAGGATTTAAAGATCAGCTGCCACTTGCAATGAATCTGCTTGCAGCATGCTGAAAGGCCCCAGAGGTGCTTCTGCACTCCCCGGGTTTCAGAGAAGTTATTTTGACATAAATGCTGAGAAGAAAAAAGTACAATTTCATTTCAAGACAGTGCTTGTCAGAGCAAAACAAAAACACTGTAATAAAAGCTGTGCACCAGCTGATCAAATCAGATGCCACTGGATCAAGGACAAAACACTTATTCTTTACAGAACTCCCTAAAGCCTGACTGAGAGGACTGAAAAAGCAAGGGGAGACTGATGAAGCACTCAGTGTATGGAAAAAAGCAGTAGAAATTACTGGGGATGTTCCCCACAGAAGGGACATTCACTGATCTCTGCTTCAGGCTGAAATATCTGAGCACAATTATATAAACTGGCATGGAATAAACTCACCAGAGCTATGCAGGCTGAATTTTGTCTGGTAATTGTTTCTTTTAAGGGTCAAAATACCCTTGAAAAACCCTCAAGGTGTTGCACTGACCAGTGAGAGCTCTGCTGCAAGGAGCTGAGCAGAAGGGAGCACAGAAAACTGATATTTTTTACTATTTTATCTCTGAAACAGCAGAATGTCTGAAGTCATTAAAGAGAGATTAGGATTAGCAGAACTAACTAATTTTTACAGTGTCATTCACACAGGCTTAGTCCAAGTTGCTCCAATGAAAAGAAATTAAATAACAGGTGCAAGAGTGGCATTTAAGCTTGGCCTTAAGGCCTTTCTGGGGGACACAATTTTATTTTACATTTAAATTCCTAAACTGCTCCTTCTCTTGCTCTTCAAATTTCCCTATTCTTCCACCCTTCCAATGTGCATTTGATGAAAATCCTCAAAAGCTTCTCCTCAAAATTCCTTCTCAGTGAGATATTATTAATCCTCAGAGCAAGGAGTCTGTTCAGAAAAGATGAGGATGAAAACTTTTCATGGAGATAAATGGTATTAAAACTAGAAAAAAAATGATCTTATTTCTTTTTCTTTAACCAGTATAATGGCAGGGTTAATTCTGAAGCGCAGGAATTCTGGATCTCAGACTTGGGGAAATCCAGAAGCCCAGAATATAAAAGAAATTATCAAAGGGTTCCATTTGAAATGACTGAAAGCTGAGGGAAAAAGAAGAGTCAAAACTGCAAGGAAGTTCTTTTTAGCCTTTTCTGAGACAAACCAACAGCTTGGCTACAACACCTAAATATATTTTTACTTGATAGATTATTTTGAGAGTGAAAACACACCCAGAAAGCTCCAGTTGTTCCACAGCGAGCACATGAGCAAAACAAGAGATTTCTCATTTAAAAAGCCCCCAAGAACAGAAAATTCCTAAATTCATGACGTGCACATCAAGTCTGGAGGCAGCACATTCCACCATAAAAATATGGATTCATATTCCTGAAATTCTGGTAAAAATATCCCAGTTTTCTACTCATATTCAAAACTACATTTTCAGAAAATGGAATTTCAACATTACCTGAGATTTCAGAACACGAAGTTTCTCATTTAGAAGTCTGTGTTTTAATTCCTTCTTATCTTTTCTCACCCAAAGATAACCCTGACCATGAGAAACACAAAACATCTGCTCCAAAGGCATTTTTAATCCCTCATCTGGATGATGCTCCAGAGGAAGAAGGGAACCAAATGGAGCAACTTAAAGGCTTCTGCTGCTCTTTTTCAGTGAAAAGGAACTGCACTGATATTCCCAATTTTCAAGCACTCCTCTTTAGCAAGAACCACCAAGATTTAAATAGTTGAAGAGAAATCCCCAATAAAAATGCACTGCCAACTTTTTAAAAATAACCACATTGATTTCTTATTTTATTTCCAGTACAGCAATTTCTGGCTGGCCTGTCTTTCTTAAATCAGACTAAATCATGCTGAGAGAGGAACAGCATGAAGCAGTCTCTTAAGTAAAAGAGAATTTTTATCTACATACAGCATTTGGCTTTTTTATTGCAAAAAACTTGAAGCATGGTTAGCCAAATAAAATTATCCCTAAACTGACTGTACAGGGGTATTAAAAAAATCATCTTACACCACTTCAGTGTAAATGCAATTTTTTTCCATCTTTAGCTGTTTAAATAATCTTCTACAGTATGATCTAGTTGAGGGGAGGGTGAATTAAAGCAGGAATGATGGGTGGTACAGACAGGATCTGACTCTGAAACAGCATCAAAGACTGTCCTAAAATCTCCTGGAAAAGCTGCTTGGTGCCCATAGGAAAAAAAACAAACAAAAACAAACAACAACAAAAAACCCCCCAACATTAATAATGGCACAAATACACACAAATTATTCTTTCTCCAATTAATTGCTGTTTCCTTTTATACAGAGTCAAGGAGAAGCTAAAACATGGATTTGTTTACATGTACACAAACTATATATACATTTTTATCTTCAAACCTGACAGAAAATTAAGTGTCTGGATTTTATCCATCCACATAAAATGCTCTGTTTAAACTGAGATAAACCCTGAGGGTTTACATTGAGATAAACCCAGAGGGAGCCCAGCAAAGCCTCTGCCCTGTGATAGGGGAGGGAAACACCGTGGCCAGAGTGGAGGTGGCTGTGCCCTCATCTGAATTAATGCTGACAGCTCCCAATTCTCCCAAAACTCTTCCACACGGAGCTGAGAGCTGCTCTGGGCTCTGAATTCAGCACTCAGGGGCTCCTCTCCCCACTTTTTACATCCCACGCTTCCCAAGGAGAACAGTTCAGTGAGGAAGATCGAATTATTCAAACCTGGAATTTGAATCCCAGATTGGTTTGGGTTGGAAGGGAGCTTAAATCCCATCTCATTCCATCTCTGCCATGGTCAGGGACAACTTCCACTATCCCAGATTGCTCCAAGCCCTGTCCACCCTAATCTTGGACACTTCCAGGGATCCAGGAGCAGCCACAGCTTCTCTGGGCACCCTGTGCCAGGGCCTCACCTTCCTCAAAACCAAGAATTCCTATAATCTGTAGACAGTGAAGGCCCTCAGAGTAATTTCTCCATGACCCAACTGGTCATTGAGATGACATGAAAGAATCAGGGAGAACAGAGGCCACGGATGCAGGAAAGCCACGTTTTCCACATGAGTAACCCTCCGGAACCACTCATGTGAAAGGCTGGCACAGAGGGAATCGGTGAGGTAATTAAAAAAGCAAATAACAGACTCCACAGCTCCTCTGGAAGAGATTAGATAAGGCCTGCACTGTGCAAAGAGGGAGGTGAAAACCCAGGGAGAGCAGGAGACACTGCAGGAGGTGAGGCGGGATGAGAAGATGGGAAAAATATCTGGGATTGGGATTGGGACTGGAGCCCAGTCCTGAGGGGTAAAGGCACCACAAGGAGGTGAATCACAGCAGACAACTGGTTTTTAATTCCTGTGCCTGTTCCCCAAGCCAAGGCAAACTAATTCCCATTTCCACTTGAACAACACAGGTAGGAAGCGTTCCTTGTGCTGGAGCTGCCAGCTGAAATTCCTATTAAACACCTGGGATCTAAATCCACCCTCATCTCACACCAGTGCCTGTGCAAACTCTCCTGTTACTGTTTGCCAACCACAGATTCCTGTGTCAGCTTTGTAAAAACAAAACAAAGCAGGAAAAGAGTAAGATTTAAGTAAAAGGACCAGCCCCCTTTGGTTCCAGGCTGATGCATCCATAGAATCCCAAACTGGTTTGGGTTGGAAGGGATCTTAAAGCCCATCACAATCCAAATCCAAAGGGAGGGACACCTTCCACTAGCCCAGGTCACTCAAGTTCATGTTTAGAGCAACTGAAAGTCTGCAAAGGTCCAGGCTTCTGAGCTCAAATAAATATATTTATAAGAAGCTAAATGACCTAAGAGATTTCACACCTAAATGTAACTATTATTTAAAACTTCTTAATGAGCAACTTTCCTGTTGGAATTGTAATCCATTAAATAATAATGGATGCTAATGAAATTAGAATGCTTCAAATAATAATCCATTACAATGAGGCTAAAATACATTAAATACTTGTAACCCAAGGGGAGCCTGGTCCTGCCATGGAAAACATGCATGGAATAAAGCTGGACACCCCTGCACCTCCTGACCTTAACCCCAACCCTGCAACCTCACACATCACAACACAGTAACTCCCACGTGTTTTAAAATACAGAAGCACTGAACTACTGTAAACTTCAAAAGAAGTCCTCAAAATGGTCTTTTATTATCTGTCTGTGCAACATTTGCTAAGAATAAACCCTTTAGTCATGCTCTAGAAATTTGATGAGTGGTCCAGAGCAATGGTGGAATTGTTTTAGAAAATGCAAATAGTGCCCAGTGCCAGGATTATCCCGACATGTGGTGCTGCAGAGCCCTGGGGTTTAACTGTTTGCCAGGCTGTGTTTGTGGATCATGGAGGAAAACCCAAAACAGGAATCCCCAGGAGATGCTCCTGAACTTAGGTTAGGTTAGAAAAATCAAAGAGCAAAGCAACTCAACACACAGCTCTTGTTTACACAAATACATCTTGGATTTGCCAGTGGATTTGCAAGAAAACATACAAATGATAATCGTGGAATCCTGGAAAGGCTGGGGTTGGAAGGGATTTAAACTCATCCAGTCCCACCCCTGCCATGGGCAGGGACACATCCCACTGTCCCAGGTTGCTCCAAGACCTGTCCAACCCAGCTTTGGACAATTCCAGGGATCCAGGGGCAGCCACAGGTGCTATGGGAATTCTGCTTCAGCCCCTCCCCACCCTTCCACCCAGGAATTCCCAATTCCCAATCTCCCATCCATCCCTCTGGCAGTGGGAAGCCATTCCCTGTGTCCTGTCCCTCCAGGCCTTTATAAAATGTAAGCTCAGGACACACAAGAATATTTTAAGGTGAATAAATCCATATCTATAAATCTAACAACACATTCCTCACTATTTTCAAAAATACACACTAATTCTATAGGGCCACCCGGTTTATTTTAAAAAACCTGTTCCAAATGCCTGGAATAGAAGTTTATTCCAAGTAGCACTGGAAAGTATTTGGTACAAATGAATTTTTCAGCTACAATTCCCAAAAACCTTTTATGCAACACGCATCCAGGATATCAAAACCGGGACCTCCAGTGGGCTGGAGGGAGTGACACACTCAGCTGCTGCCTCTGAAATTCCCACAGGAGTGGAATCCCATTCAATAATTCATAC